>PVKS010005664.1:28681-83617 GCA_004027875.1 Aplodontia rufa
TGTCCATCGGGTCCTCCGAGAGTCACTTGACCCTCTATTCATGCTATCCGCTGCCTGGCACAGGTCGGGGTGGGGGGGAGGTTGGTCTCTGGCAGGTCTCGCATCCGTTCCTTCCCATCGCGGTGGTAGGAGGGTGCTCTTTCCCTTTATGAAGGGGGTGTCGCCGTGGTGGTTGATCCTGCCATTGTTGGCTTGTATGCGTGGGGAGATGCCGGCACCTGGTGGGGGGTGATGACACTTTCCCTGCACTTCTACTCCATCCTCTTTTCACTCAGCCCTGGGCACAGGCTCTGGGGCTGGGCTGGTGTTGGGGAAAGGAGAGAGAGAGGAAAGGTGGTGGGGAAAGGTTGCTCCACCAAGGCGGTGGATGCACTCCGTGGTGACCTGTTATAGGGGGCTTGTCCAACTTCACCTCTGAAAGTCACTTGGCCCCTCTTTTCCTGCCCGTCGCCGACCGGCAGGGGATTGGGTGGGGATGAAAGACAGGACCTGGCGGGTCTCGCGTGACTTTCCTTGCCAACGTGGGGGTAGGAGGGTGTTCATTACCGTTACAAAATGGGGTTCAACGTGACCTCCGAGATCACTTGGCCCCTTTCTTCCTGTTGGGAGCTGCCCGTCGTTTGGCAGGGTGGGGGGAGCGTTCGGTCCCTGGCAGTTATCGCACGCTTTTACTTCCCATCGCGTGGGCAGGTGGGTGCTCGTTCCCGTTATGAAGGTGGGGTCACCGTGGTGATTGATCCTGCCCTCGTTGGTTTGGAGGGGTGTAAAGAAGTCGGCAACCGGTTGGGGGTGACGAACCTTTCCCGCACTACTACTCCATCCTCTTTTCACTCAGCCCTGGGACACAGCCTCTGGGTTGGGAAGGGTCGGGAACAGGAGAGAGAGAGGATAGGTCGGTGGGGAAGGTTTGCTCCACCAAGCCCGGGATGCGCTCAGAGGCGCCCTGTTCCCATGGCTCTATCCAACGTGACCTCTGAGAGTCACTTGGCCCCTGTTTTCCTGCTGGGCGTGGCCCAATGGGGGGCCGGCTGGGGGATGAGGTCATTCTCTGGCCGGTCTCCCGGGCCTACCCATCGTGGGGGCAGAGCGGTGCTGGTTCCTGTTACGAAGCTGGGGGTCACCATGGTGTTTGATCTTCCCCTCCTCGGCTTGGAGGGGCATGGAGAAGCCAGCACCCTGTGGGTGGTGACGACCCTTTCCCGCATTCTTCTCCATCCTCTTTTCGACTCTGTCCGTGTGCACAGCCTCCCGGACTGGGAGGTGTCTTGAAGGGGAGAGAGAGAGGAAAGGTTGGTGGGGAAATGTTGCTCCGCCAATCCCGGGGTACCGATTCCTGGCACCCTGTTCTCAGGGGGCTTGTCCAACTTCATCTCCGAGAGTCATTTGGCCCCTCTCTTCCTGCTGGTTGCCGCCAGACGGGTTGGCGGGTTTGGGGGGGTGGTCTGTCCCTGGCGGGTCTTGCACCCCTTTCCTTCCTGGCTCCATGGCAGGATGGTGCTCATTCCAGTTATGAAGGAGGTGTCACCACGGTGATTGATCCTGCCCTCGTTGGTTTGTATGGGTGTGAAGAACCCGGCACCCGGTCAAGGGTGACGACTTATTCCCGCACTTCTACTCCATCCTCTTTTCACTCAGGCCTGGGGCAAAGCCTCCGGGGCTGGGAAGGGGAGAGAGAGAGGGAAGGTCGGTGGGGAAGGGTTGGTTCACCAAGCTCTGGATGCGTTCAGCGGTGCCCTCTTCCCAGGGGGCATGTCGACCAGGACCTCAGAGCCTCGCTTTGCCCCTCTCTTCCTGCCCGCCGACGACCGACAGGGGTTTGGGTGGGGATGGAAGACGGGCCCTGGCGTGTCTCGCGTGACTTTCCTTCCAGCGCGGGGGGGTGCAGGGTGCTCATTCCCGTTACAAAGTGGGGTGTCACCATGTTGGTTGCTCCTGCCCTCTTCGGCTTCTAGGGGCGTGGTGAAGCCGGCACCCTGTGGGTGGTGACGAACCTTTCTCACACTTCTTCTCCATCCTCTTTTCCATTCTGTCCGGGGGCACAGTCTCAGAGGCTGGGACGGGGTCTGGAATGGGAGAGAGAGAGGAAAGGTCGGTGGGGAAGGGTTGCTTCACCAAGCTCGGGGGGCCGCTCTGCAGCGCCTTGTTCCCAGGGGACTTGTGCACGTGGACCTCCGATCGTCGCTTGACACCTCTCTTCCTGCTGAACGCCCCACCAGCCGGGGACGGGTTGAATGGGGAGGTCCGTACCTAGCGGGTCTCTCACACCTTTTCTTCCCTTTGCGGGGGCAGAAGGGTGTTCGTTCCCCTTAGGAAGAGTGGGATCACCATGGCTGTTGATCCCGCCCTCCTGGTCTTGGAGGGCTGGGTAGAAGCCGGCAGCTGGTGGGAGGTGACGCCCCTTTCCTGCACTTCTACTTCATCCTCTTTTCATTCTGCTCCAGGGCATGGCTCCCAGGGCTGGGACGGGGTCGGGAAGGTGAGAGAGAGTGTAAAAGTCTTGGGGAAGGGTTGCTCCGCCAAGCCCAGGATGCGCTCAGAGGTGCTCTTTCCCCAGGGTTCCTGTCCAAAATGACCTCTGAGAGTCCCTTGGCCCCCCTCTTTCTGTTGGGCGCCCCCCAGAGAGGGTCCGGCTGGGGGATGAGGTCTGTCCCTGGAGGTTTCCCGCGCCTTCCCATCGCGGTGGCAGAAGGGTCTGGTTCCTGTTACGAAGCTGGGGTTCGCCATGGTGTTTGATCCTCCCCTCTTCGGCTTGGAGGGGCATGTAGAATCCGGAACCCTGTGGGTGGTAACGACTCTTTCCCGCACTTCTTCTCTATCCTCTTTTCAACTCCGCCCAGGGCACAGCATCCAGGGCTGGGTTGTGTCCTGAAGTGAAGAGAGAAAGGAAAGTTTGGTGGGCAAGTGAGGCTCCGCCAAGCCCGGGGTGCCGCTCCCTGGCACCCTGTTCCCAGGGGGCTTGTACAACTTCACCTCTGAGAGTCACTTGGTCATTCTCTTCCTGCTGGGCGCCGCCTGGCGTGTTGCCGCGTTTGGGGGGTTGGTCGGTCCCTGGCGAGTTTGCACGCCTTTCCTTCCCGTCGCGGTGGCAGGATGGTGCTCGTTCCAGTTATGAAGGTGGGGTCACCATGGTGATTGATCCTGCCCTCGTTGGTTTGGAGGGGTGTGAAGAAACCGGCACCCGGTGGGGGGTGACGACTTATTTCCGCACTTCTACTTCATCCTCTTTTCGCTCAGTCCTGGGTCACAGCCTCTGGGGCTGGGAACGGGAGAGAAAGAGGAAAGGTCTGTGGGGAAGTGTGGCTCCACCAAGCGCTGGATGCGCTCAGAGGTGCCCTGTTCCCAGGGGGCATGTTCACCAGGACCTCTGAGCCTCTCTTTGCCCCTCTCTTCCTGCCCACCGCTGACCGGCAGGGGATTGGGTGGGGATGGAATTCGGGCCCTGGCGGGATTCGCGTGACTTGCCTTCCCAACGCAGGGGGAGGAGGGTGCTCATTCCCGTTACAAAGTGGGGCATCGCCGTGTTGGTTTCTCCTGCCCTCTTCGGCTTCAAGGGGCGGGGTGAAGGCGGCACCTTGTGGGTGGTGATGACCTTTTCTCACACTTCTTCTCCATCCTCTTTTCCACTCCACCCAGGGGCTTAGTCTCAGAAGCCGTGACAGGGTCGGGAATGAGAGAGAAAGAGGATAAGTCGGTGGGGAAGAGTTATTTCTCCAAGCTCGGGGGGCTGCTCTGCGGCGCCTTGTTCCCAGTGGGCTTGTGCACCTGGACTTCCGATCGTCGATTGAATTTCTCTTTCTGCTGAATGCCCCCCCGGCCGGGGACGGGTTGATGGGGGAGGCCGGTACCTAACGTGTCTCTCACGCCTTTTCTTCCCTTCGCGGGGGCAGGAGGGTGTTAGTTCCCCTTAGGAAGAGGGGTATCACCGAGGTTGTTGATCCTGCCCTCCTGGTCTTGGAGGGGTGGGTAGAAGCCGGCAGCCCGTGGGAGGTGACGACCCTTTCCTTCACTTCTACTCCATCCTCTTTTCACTCCGCCCGGGGGCATGGCTTCCAGGGCTGAGACTGGGTCGGAAAGGGGAGAGACAGAGGAAAGGTCTATAGGGAAGCGTTGGTCCGCCAAGCCCGGGGTGCCAGTTGAAGGGGCCCTGTTCCCAGGGGACATGTCCACCGGGACCTCCCACCATCGCTTTGCCCATCACTTCCTGTTGGCGCCGCCCGACAGGTGGTGTTTTGGGTGGGGAGAAAAGTCCCTGGCGGATCTCGAGTGCCTTTCTTTCCCATCACGGAGGCAGGAGTGTGTTCTTTCCCGGTTCCAATGTAGGGGATTGCCGTGGTGGTTGATCCTGCCCTCTTTGGCTTGGAGGGGCGAGGAGAATCCAGGAGCCGGTGGGCGGTGACGACCCTTTAACGCACTTATTCTCCATCCTCTTTTCCAATCCACCAAGGGCACAGCGTCCGGGGCTGGAACAGGGTCTGGGAGGAGAAAGAGGAAAGTTCGGTGGGGAAGTGTTGCTCCACCAAGCCCGGGGTGCTGCTCCGTGGCGCCCTGTTCCTAGGGGGCGTTTCTAACGTGACCTCTGAGAGTCACTTGGCCCCTCTCTTCCTACTGTCCGCCGCCCGGCAAGGGCTGGGTGGGGGGGAGGTCGGTCTCTGGCGAGTCTCGCATCCTTTCCTTCCCATCGCGGGGGCAGGAGAGTGCTCGTTACCTTTAAGAAGGGGCTTTAGCCATTGTGGTTGATCCTGCCCTTGTTGGCTTGGATGCATGGGGAGACGCTGGCACCTGATGGGGAGTGACAAGACTTTCTCTGCCCTTCTCCTCCATCCTCTTTTCACTCAGCCCCAGGGCACAAGCTTCGGGCCTGGAACGGTGTTAGGAAGGGGAGAGAGAGAGGAAAGGTAGGTTGGGAAGGATTGCTCCATCAAGGCTGGGGAGCCACTCCATGGCGCCCTGTTACCAGGGGTCGTGTCAAACGAGACCTCCCAGAGTCACTTGGCCCCTTTCTTCTTGCTGAGAGCCGCCCTTCGATTGGCAGGGTGTGGGGATAGTTCGGTCCCTGGCGGGTATCGCATGCTTTTCCTTCCCATCGCGTGGGCAGGTTGGTGCTCTTTCCCGTTATGAAGGTGGGGTCACAGTGGTGATTGATCCTGCCCGCGTTGGTTTGGAGGGGTGTGAAGAAGTCGGCACCCGGTTGGGGGTGACGACCCTTTCCCGCACTTCTACTCCATTCTCTTTTCACTCAGCCCGGGGGCACAGCCTCCGAGAATGGGAAGGGTCCGGAATGGGAGAGAGAGGAAAGGTCGGTGGGGATAGGTTGCTCCGCCAAACTCAGGGTTCCGCTCCACTGCGCCTTTTTCCAGGGGACGTGTCCACTGCCACCTCCAAGAATCACTTGCCCCTCCCTTCCTGCTAGGCGCCACCCGGAGGGGGGCAGTATGGGTGGGGAGGTCGGTCCGTGGAGGGTCTCACGTGCTTTTCCTTCCTGTCAAGGAGAGAGGAGGGTGCTCATCCCGTTAAAAAGTTAGGGGTCGCCGTGGTGGTTGATCCTGCCCTCGTTGTTTTGGAGGGGCGGGGTGACGCCGGCACCCTGTGGGTGGTGACGACATTTTCTCGCACTTCTTCTCCATCCTATTTTCCACTCCTCCCCGGGTGCACAGTCTCAGAGCCTGGCACGGTTTCGGGAATGGCAGAGAGAGAGGAAAGGTCTGTGAGGAAGGGTTGCTTCGCCAAGCTCAGGGGGCTGCTCTGCGGCGCCTTGTTCCCAGGGGACTTGTGCACCTGGACCTCCGAATGCTTGACCCCTCTCTTCCTGCTGAACGCCCCCCCAGCTGGGGACTGGTTGATGGGGGAGGTCGGTACCTAGCGGTTCTCTCACGCCTTTTCTTCCCTTTGCAGGGGCAGGAGGGTGTTCGTTCCCCTTAGGAAGAGGGGCATCACCATGGTTGTTGATCCTGCCCTCCTGGACTTGGAGGGGTGGGTAGAAGCCGGCAGCCAGTGGGAGGTGACGCCTCTTTCCTGCACTTCTATTCCATACCTCTTTTCACTCCGCCCAGGGGCATTCCTTCCAGGGCTGAGACGGAGTCGGGAAGGGAAGAGAGAGAGAAAAGGTCTGTGGGGAAGCGTTGCTCTGCCAAGCCCGGGGTGCCGCTTGAAGGGGCCCTGTTCCCAGGGGACGTGTCCACTTGGAGCTCCAAGCATCGCTTTACCCGTCTCTTCCTGTTGGCGGCGCCCAACAGGGGGCATTTTGGGAGGAGAGATCGGTCCCTAGCTGGTCTCGTGTACCTTTCTTTCCCATCTCGGAGGCAGGAGTGTGTTCTTTCCCGTTACAAAGTGGGGGTTCGCCGTGGTGGTTGATCCTGCCCACTTTGGCTTGGAGGGGTGAGGAGAAACCTGCAGCCAGAGGGTGGTGACGACACTTTAAGGCACTTGTTCTCCATCCTCTTTTTCAATCCAATAAGGGCACATCCTCCAGGGCTGGGACGGGGTCGAAAAGGGGAGAGAAAGAGGAAAGTTCGGTGGGGAAGTGTTGGTCCGCCAAACCAGGGGTGCCTCTTCTTGGAGCCCTGTTTCTAGGGGGTGTGTTTAACGTGACATCCGAGAGTCACTTGGCCCCTCTCTTCCTGCTGTTCGCCGCCCGGAGTGGGGCAGATTTGGCTGGGAGGTCGGTCCCTGGGGAGTCTCCCACGCCTTTCCTTTCCATCACGGTTGGAGGAGGCTGCTGGTTCCTGTTACAAAGTGGGTGGTCGCCATGGTGGTTGATCCTGCACTCCTCGGCTTGGAGGGGCGGGGAGAAGCTGGCACCCTGTGGGCGGTGATGTCCCTTTCCCACACTTCTTCTCCATCCTCTTTTCCACTCCATCCGTGGTACAGCCTCCAGGGCTGGGATGGAGTCGGGAAGGTGAGAGAGAGAGTAAAGTTCTGTGGGGAAGGGTTGCTCCGCCAAGCCCGGGATGCGCTCATAGGCGCCCTGTCCCCAGGGTTTGTGTTCAACGTGACCTCTGAGAGTCACTTGGCCCCTCTCTTCCTTCTGGGCGCCGCCCAGTGGGGGGCCCGCTGGGGGATGAGATCAGTCCCTGGCCGGTCTCCTGGCCCTTTCCATCGCAGGGGCAGAAGTGGGTCATTTCTGTTACGAAGCTGGGGGTAGACACGTTGTTTGATCCTCCCCTCCTCAGCTTGGAGGGGTATGGAGAAGCCGGTACCCTGTGGGTGGTGACGATCCTTTCCCACACTTCTTCTCCATCCTCTTTTCCACTCCGCCCATCGGCACAGCTTCCAGGGCTGGGAGGTGTCATGAGGGGGAGAGAGAGTGGAAAGTTGGTGGGGAAGTTTTGCTCTGCCAATCCCGGGGTGCCGCTCCCTGGCACCCTGTCCCCAGGTGGCTTGTTCAACTTCACCTCTGAGAGTCACTTGGCCCCTCTCTTCCTGCTGGGAGCCGCCTGATGTTTTTCCGGGTTTGGGGGGTTGGTCGGTCCCTGGCGGGTTTGCACGCCTTTCTTTCCCATCGAGGTGGAAGGATGGTGCTCGTTCCAGTTATGAAGGGGGGGTCACCATGGTGATTGATCCTGCCCTCGTTGATTTGGAGGGGTGTGAAGAAACCGCCACTCAGTGGGGGGTGACGACTTATTTCTGCACTTCTACTCCATCCTCTTTTCACTCAGTCCTGAGACACAGCCTCCGGGGCTGGGAAGGGGAGAGACAGAGGAAAGGTCGATGGGGAAGTGTGGGTCCCTCAAGCCCTGAATGCGCTCAGCGGTGCCCTGTTCCCAGGGGGCTTGTCCAACTTCACCTCCGAGAGTCACTTGGCCCCTCTCTTCCTGCTGTCCACCGCCCGTCCTGGGGCAGGTTGGGCTGGGCCCTCGGTCCTTGGCGAGTCTCCCATGCCTTTCCTTTCCGTCGCGGTGAGAGGAGGCTGATCATTCCTGTTAGGAAGTGGGGGGTCTCAGTGGTGGTTGATCCTGCACTCCTCCCCTTGGAGGGGCTGGGAGAAGCCGGTACCCAGTGGGTGGTGATGACACTTTCCCGCAATTCTTCTCCATCCTCTTTTCCACTCCACCCGGGGTACAGCCTCCAGGGCTATTCCGGAGTCAGGGAGGTGAAAGAGAGAGTAAAGGTCTGTGGGGAAGGGTTGCTCCGCGAAGCCTGGGGTGCGCTCAGAGGTGCCCTGTTCCCAGGGTTCGTGTCCAACGTGACCTCTGAGAGTCACTTGGCCCCTCTCTTCCTGCTGGGCGCCACCCAGAGGGGGGACGGCTGGGGGGTGAGGTCAGTCCCTGGCCGGTCTCCCGGGCCTTCCCGTCGCGGGACAGAAGGGTGCTGGTTCCTGTTAGGAAGCTTGGAGTCGCCATGGTGTTTGAACCTCCCCTCCTCGGCTTGGAGGGGCATGGAGACGCCGGCAAACTGTGGGCTTTGACGACCCTTTCCCGCACTTTTCTCCATCCTCTTTAACATCCCGCAGGTGTACAAAGCCTCCGGGGCTGGGACGGGGTCGGGAATGGGAGAGAGAGGAAAGGTCAGAGGGGAAGTGTTGCTCCGACAAAGCTGGAGTGCCGACCCTGGAATCCTGTTCCCAGGGGGCGTGTCCAACTTGACCTCTGAGAGTTATTTGGCCCCACACTTCCTGTTGGGCGACTCCAGCTGGGGGCCTGATGGGGGGTAGGTCGGTCCCTAGAGGGACTGGCACGCCTTTATTTCCCGTCGCGGTTACAGGAGGGTGCTCGTTCCCGTTATGAAGGGGGTTTACCGTGGTGATTCATCCTGCACTCTTTCGTTTGGAGGGGTGTGAAGAAGCCAGCACCCTGTTGGGGGTGATGAACTTTTCCCACACTTCTACTCCATCCTCATTTCACTCAACCCGGGGGCACAGCCTCCAGGGCTGGGAAGGGTAGGGAACAGGAGAGAGAGAGGAAAGGTCGGTGGGTAGGGTTTGCTCCAACATACCCGGGGGGCCTCTCCACAGCACCTTTTTCCCAGGGGCCGTGTCCACCGGGACCTCCGAGATTCACATAGCCCCTATATTCCTGCTGGCCTCCATTCGGCTGGGGCGGTTTGCGGGGGTTGGTCAGTCCGTGGGTGGTCTCGCACGCTTTTCTTTCACGTCAAGGGTGGAGGAGGGTGCTCATCCTGTTACAAAGTGGGGTGTCACCGTGGTGGTTGATCCTGCCCTCGTTGGCTTGGAGGGGCTGGGAGAAGCCGACAGCCTGTGGGCAGTGACGACCCTTTTCTGCACTTCTTCTCCATCCTCATTTCCACTGGGCCTGGGGGCACAGCCTCAAGGAATCCGAGGAGTCGGGAAGGGGAGAGAGGAAAGGTCAGTGGGGAGTTTTGCTACGCCAGCCTGGGGTGCCGTTCCTTGGCACCCTGTTCACAGGGGCCTGTCCAACTTGACCTCGAAGATTCACTTGGCTCCTAACTTCCTGCTGCGTGTCAGCTGGCGGGGGGCCGGGTGAGGGGGGAGTTCAGTCCCTGGAGGATCAGGCACGCCTTTCCTTCCCATCGCGGTGGCAGGAGGGTGCTCGTTCCAGTTACAAAGGGTGGTCACCATGGTGATTGATTCTGCCCTCGTTGGTTTGGAAGGGTGTGAAAAAATCGGCACCTTGTGGGGGGTGATGACCCTTTCCCACACTTCAACTCCATCCTTATTTCACTCATCCTGGGGGCACAGCCTCCGGGGCTGGGAAGGGTCGGGAAAGACAGAGAGAGAGGAAAGGTCGGTGGGGAAAGGTCGCTCCACCAAGTCCTGAATGCGCTCAGAGGCACCCTGTCCATAGGGTGCGAGTCCACCGGGATCTCCCAATATTGCTTTGCCCCTCTCTTCCTGTTAGCCCCGCCCGATGGGGGCGGTTTGGGTGGGGAGAACGGATCCTGGCGGTTCTCGCGTGCCTTTCTTTCCCATCGCGGACGCAGGAGTGTGCTCTTTCCCGTTACAAAGAGGGGTGCCACCATGGTGGTTTGTCCTGCTCTCTTTGGCTTGGAGGGGTGGGTTGAAGCCGGCACCCTGTGGGCAGTGATGACCGTTTCCAGCACTTGTTCTCCTTCCTCTTTTCCAATCCACCCTGGGGCACAGCCTCGGGGGTTGGGACGGGGTCAGAAAGGGGAGAGAGAGAGGATAGATTGGTGGGGAAGGGTTGCTCCGACAAGCCGGGGTGCTGCCCTCTGGCGCCTGTTTCCCAGGGGGGGTGTCCATCGCGACCTCCGAGAATCATTTGGTTCCTCACTTCCTGCTATCCGCTGCCCGGCATGGGTCGGGATGTGGGGAAGGTTGGTCTCTGGCGGGTCTCGCATCCTTTCCTTCCCATCGCGGGTGCAGGAGAGTGCTCGTTCTCACCGTGGTGGTTGATCCTACACTTGTTTGCTTGGACACGCAGGGAGACGCTGGCACCTGGTTGGGGGTGACAACACGTTCCATGCACTTCTACTCCATCCTTTTTCACTCAACCCTAGGGCACAGCCTCGGCGCCTGGGACGGGGTTGGGAAGGGGAGAGAAAAAGGAAAGTTCGGTGGGGAAGTGTTGCTCCACCAAACCTGGGGTGCCGTTCCCTGGCACCCTGTTCACAGGGGGCTTGTACAACTTAACCTCCGAAAGTCACTTGGTCCATCTCTTCCTGCTGGGTGCCACCCAGCAGGCACTGGATGAGGGGGGAGTTTGGGCCCCGGCGGGTCTCGCACTCCTTTCCTTCCCGTCGCGGTGGCAGGAGGGTGATTGATCCAGTTATGAAGGGGGCTCATCATGGTTATGGATCCTGCACTCTTTGGTTTGGAGGGCTTTGAAGAAACCGGCACCTGGTGGGCGGTGATGACACTTTGCCGCTCTTCTACTCCATCCTCTTTACACTCTGCCCGGGGGCACAGCCACCGGGGCTGGGAAGAGTCAGGAAGGGGAGAGAGAGAGGAAAGGTCGGTGGGGACGGGTTGCTCCGCCACGCCCTGGTTGCGTTCACAGCGCCCTGTCACCAGTAGGTGTGTCCACCGGGACCTCCCAGCATTGCTTTACCCCTCTCTTCCTTTTGGCGCCGCCCGAAAGGGGGCGGTTTGGGGGGGAGATCGGTCCCTGGCAGGTCTCTCGTGCCTTTCCTTCCCATCCCAGGGGCAGGAGGGTGCTCTTTCCCGTTACAAAGTGGAGTGTCGCCATGGTAGTTGATCCTGCCCTCCTTGGATTGGAGGCGCTTAGAGAACCCGGCAGCCGGTGGGCGGTGACGAACTTTGCCCGCACTTCTTCTCCATTTCTTTAACATTCCGCCCTTGTGCACAGCCTCCGGGGCTGGGACGGGGTCGGGAATGGGAGAGAGAGAAGAAAGATCGGTGGGGAAGGGTTGCTACGTGAAGCCCGGGGGGCGGCTGCATGGCTCCCTGTTTACAGGGGGCGTGTCCACCAGGACCTCCGAACCTCGCTGGGCCCCTCTCTTCATGCCCGCCGCCGACAGGCAGGGGATGGGGTTGGGTTCGAGGTCAGGCCCTGTCGGGTCTCGCGCGCCTTTACTTCACGTCGCGGGGGGAGGTGGGTGCTCATTCCTATTACAAAGTGAGGTACATTGTGGTGGTGCTCCTGCCCTCTCCAGCTTGGAGGGGCGGGGTGAAGCCGGCACCCTGTGGGTGGTGACAACCCTTTCCTGCACTTGTTCCCAATCCTCTGTTCCAATCCACCCTGGGACACAGCCTCTGGGGCTGGGACAGGTTTGGGAAGGTTAGAGAGAGGAAAGGTCAGAGGGGAAGTGTTGCTCCGCCAAGGTGGGGGTGCCGCTCCCTGGCACACTGTTCCCAGGGGGCGTTTCCAACTTGAAGTCTGAGAGTTACTTGGCCCCACTCTTTCTATTGGACGACCTCGGCTGGAGGCTGGATGGGGGGATGTTGGTCCCTAGCGGGTCTCGCACGCCTTTCCTTCCAGTCGCGGGTCCAGGAGGGTGCTCATTACAGTTTTGAAGTGGGTTTACCGTGGTGATGGATCCAGCCCTCTTTCGTTTGGAGGGGTGTTAAAAAGCCGGCACCAGCTTGGGGGTGACGACCCTTTCCCGCACTTCTACTCCATCCTCATTTCACTCAGCCCTGGGGCAAAACCTCCGGGGCTAGGCAGGATCAGGAAGGGGAGAGAGAAAAGAAAGGTCGGTGGGTAAGGGTTGGTCCGCCAAGCCTGGTGGGCTGCTCCACATCACCTTTTTCCCAGGGAGCGTGTCAACTGGAACCTCTGAGAGTCACTTGGCCCCTCTCTTCCTGCTGTCCGCCACCCAAAGTGGGGCAGATTGGGCTGGGAGTTCGGTCCCTGGCGAGTCTCCCACGCCTTTCCTTTCTGTCGAGGTGAGAGGAGGCTGATCATTCCTGTTATGAAGTGGGGGGTCGCAGTGGTGGTTGTTCCTGCACTCCTCCGCATGGACGGGCGGGGAGAAGCCTGTACCCGGTGGGCGGTGATGACACTTTCCCACAATTCTTCTCCATCCTCTTTTCCACTCCACCTGGGGTACAGCCTCCAGGGCTGGGATGGGGTCTGGGAGGTGAGAGAGAGAGTAATGGTCTGTGGGGAAGTGTTGCTCCGCCAAGCCCGGGATGTGCTCAGAGGTGCCCTGTTCCCAGGGTTCGTGTCCAACATGACCTCTGATAGTCACTTTCTCCCCTTTCTTCTTGCTGAGCGCCACCCAGCTGGGAGCCGGCTGAGGGGTGAGGTCAGTCCCTGGCCCGTCTCCCGGTCCTTACCTTCACGGGGACAGAAGGGTGCTGGTTCCTGTTACGAAGCGGGGTTTCGCCATGGTGTTTGATCCACCCCTCCTCTGTATGGAGGGGCATTGAGAAGCCGGCAACCTGTGGGCTGTGACGACCCTTTCCCGCACTTCTTCCCGTCCTCTTTAACATTCCGCCCGGGCGCACAGCCTCCACAGCTGGGAAGGGGTCGGGATTGGGAGAGAGAGAGGAAAGGTCGGCGGGAATGGTTGCACCGCTAAACCCGGGGGGCCTCTCCAGAGCTCCTATTCCCAGGGGGCGTGTCCACCGGGACCTGTGGGAGTCACTTGGCCACTTTCTTCCTGTTGGCCGCCAACCGGCGGGGGGCGGTGTTGGTGGTGAGGTCGGCCTGGGCAGGTCTCGCATGCTTTTCCTTCCTGTCGTGGGTTGAGGAGGGTCCTCATCCCTTTAAAACGTGGGGGGTCGCCGTGGTGGTTGATCCTGCCCTCGTTGGCTTGGAGGGGCGGGGAGAAGCCGGCACCCTGAGTGGGTTGATGACCATTTCCTGCACTTATCCTCTATCCTCTTTTCCACTCCACTCTGGGGCACAGCCGGCAGGGATCGGAGGTTCGGGAAGGGGAAAGAGAGTTGAAAGGTCGGTGGAGAAATGTTGCTCCACCAAGCCCGGGGTGCCGTTCTCTGGCACCCTGTTCTCAGGGGACTTGTGCAACTTGACTTAGGAAAGTCACTAGGTCCATCTCTTCCTGCTGGACTACGCACAGCGGGGTGCCAGATGAGGAGTGAGGTTGGTCCCTGGCGGTTCTTGCATGCCTTTTCGTCCCATCGCGGTGGCTGGAGGATGCTTGTTCCAGTTATGAAGGGGGCTCACCATGGTGATTGATCCTGCCCTCGTTGGTTTGGAGGGCTATGAAGAAACAGGCACCAGGTGGTCGGTGATGACCCTTTTCTGCTCTTCTACTCCATACTCTTTTCACTCCGCCTGGGGGCACAGCCTACAGGGCTGGGAAGAGTAGGGAAGGGGAGAGAGAGGGGAAAGGTCGGTGGGGAAGGGTTGCTCCGCCAAGCCCTGGATGTGCTCACAGGCACCCTGTCCCTAGTGGGCGTGTCCACCGGGACCTCCCAGCATCACTTTGCCACTCACTTCCTGTTGGCTCCGCCCAAGAGGGGGCGGTTTGTTGGGGAGATCGGTCCCTAGCGGGTATCGCGTGCCTTTCCTTCCCATCGCAGGGGCAGGATGTTGCTCGTTCCAGTTATGAAGGGAGTGTCACCACGGTGATTGATCCTGCCCTCCGTGGATTGGTGGGGCTTGGAGAAGTGGGCAGCCAGTGGGGGGTGATGACTTATTCCCGCACTTCTACTCCATCCTCTTTTCACTCAGCCCGGGGGCACAACCTCCGGGGCTGGGTAGGGTTGGGAAGGGGAGAGAGAAAGGAAAGATCGGTGGGTAAGAGTTGCTCCGCCAAGCCAGGTGGGCTGCTCCACAGCGCCTTTTACTCAGGGGGCGTGTCCACCCGGACCTCTGAGAGTCACTTGGCCCCTCTATTCCTGCTGTCCCCCCCCCGGGCATGGGGCGGGGAAGGGGGGAGTTCGGTCTCTGGCCGGACATGCACTGCTCTCCTTCCCATCTTGCGGGCACGTGGGTGCTCGTTTCCGTTACGAATGGGGGGTCACCGTGGTGGTTAATCCTGCCCTCGTTGACTTGGAGGAGCGGGGAGACACTGACACCTGGTTGGGGATGACGACACTTTCCCTGTACTTCTACTCCATCCTCTTTTCACTCAGCCCTGGGGCACAGCCTCCAGGGCTGAGACGTGTCGGGAAGGGGAGAGAAAGAGGAAAGTTCTGTGGGGAAGTGTTGCTCCGCCAAGCCCGGGGTGCCGCTCCGTGGCACCCTGTTCCCATGGGGCGTGTCTAACGTGACATCTGAGAATCACTTGGCCCCTCTCTTCCTGCTGTACGCCGACCGGCGTGGGGCTGGTTGGGCTGGGAGGTCGGTCCCTTGCGAGTCTCCACGCCTTTCCTTTCCCTCGCGATGAGAGGAGGCTGTTCCATCCTGTTACGAAGTGGAGGGTCGCAGTGATGGTTGATCCTGCACTCCTCGGCTTGGAGGGGCAGGGAGAAGCTGGCACCCGGTAGGCAGTGATGACCCTTTCCCGCACTTCTTCTCCATCCTCTTTTCCACTCCAACCAGAGTACAGCTTCCAGGGCTGGGACGGGGTCAGGAAGGTGAGAGAGTGAGAGAGAGTAAAGATC
The DNA here is from genome assembly GCA_004027875.1 of Aplodontia rufa. Classification (NCBI taxonomy): domain Eukaryota; kingdom Metazoa; phylum Chordata; class Mammalia; order Rodentia; family Aplodontiidae; genus Aplodontia; species Aplodontia rufa. The sequence continues at coordinate 43,596 of PVKS010005664.1, forward strand.
TGTGGGGAAGGGTTGCTCCGCCAAGTTCGGGGTGCCGTTCCCTGGCACCGTTTCCAGGGTTCATGTCCAACGTGACACTGAGAGTCACTTGGAACCTCTCTTCCAGCTGGGTGCCGCCCAGGGGGGGCCTGGCTGGGGGGTGAGGTCAGTCCCTGGCTGTTATTACGGGCCTTCCCATCATGGGGGCAGAAGGGTGCTGGATCCTGTTATGAAGCGGGGGGTTTCCATGGTGTTTGATCCACCCATCCTCGGCTTGGAGGGGCATGGAAAAGCTGGCAACCTGTGGGCAGAGACGACCCTTTCTCGCACTTTTTCCCATCCTCTTTAACATTCCGCCCGTGTGCACAGCCTCCAGGGCTGGGATGGGGTCGGGAATGGGAGAGAGAGGAAAGGTCAGAGGGGAAGTGTTGCTCCGCCAAAGCCGGGGTGCCGACCCTGGCACCATTTTCCCAGGGGGCGTGTCCAACTGACCTTTGAGAGTTACTTGGCCGCACACTTCCTGTTGGGCAACGCAGGCTGTGGGCGTGATGGGGGGGATGTCGGTCCCTAGAGGGTCTCGCATGCCTTTCTTTCCCTTTGCGTGTCCAGGAGGGTGCTCGTTCCTATTATGAAGGGGGTTTACTGTGGTGATTCATCCTGCCCTCTTTCGTTTAGGGGGTTGTGAAGTAGCCGGCACCCTTTTGGGGGTGACGACCCTTTTCCGCACTTCCACTCCATCCTCATTTAACTCAGCCTGGGGGCACAGCCACCAGGGCTGGGAAGGGTCGGGATCAGGAGAGAGAGAGGAAAGGTCGGTGGGGAAGGGTTGCTCCAACAAACCCGGGGGGCCACTCCACAGCACCTTTTTGACAGGGGGCGTGTCCACCGGGACCTCCGAGATTCACTTGGCCCCTCTATTCCTGCTGGCCTCCTCCCAGCGGGGGCGGTGTGCGGGGGGAGGTTGTTCCGTGGCGGGTCTCTTGTGCTCTTCCTTCCCGTCGCGGGGGGAGGATGGTGCTCATCCCGTTACAAAGTGGGGTGTCACCGTGGTGGTTGATCCTGCCCTCGTTGGCTTGGAGGGGCGGGGAGAAGCCAGTACCCTGTGGGCAGTGATGACCCTTTCCTGCACTTCTATATCCTCTTTTCCGCTGGGCCTGAGGGCACAGCATCCAGTGCTCCGAGGAGTCGGGAAGGGGAGAGATAGAGGAAAAGTCGGTGGAGAATGTTGCTCCGCCAGCCCGGGGTATGGTTCTCGGCCAACCTATTCCCAGGGGCCTGTCCTACTTGACCTCGGAGATTCACTTGTCCCCTCTCTTCCAGCTGGGGGCCACCTGGCGAATGGACAGGTGAGGGGGGAGTTCGGTCCCTGGCGGGTCTTGCACGCCTTTCCTTCCAATCGCGGTGGCAGGAGAGTGCTCTTTCCAGTTACGAAGAGTGGTCACCATGGTGATTGATTCTGCCCTCGTTGGTTTGGAGGGGTGTGAAGAAACTGGCACCCTATGGGGGGGACGACCCTTTTCCGCACTTCGACTCCATCCTATTTTCACTCAGCCTGGGGGCATAGCCTCTGGGGTGAGGAAGGGTCGGGAAAGAGGGAGAGAGAGAGGAAAGTTCGGTTGGGAAGGGTAGCTCCGCCAAGTCCTGGATGCGCTCAGAGGCACCTGTCCCCAGGGGAACATGTCCACCGGGACCTCCCAGCATCGCTTTGCCCTTCTCTTCCTGCTGGTGCCGCCCGACGGGGGCGGTTTGGGGGGGAGTACAGTCCCTGGAGAGTATCGCGTGCCTTTCTTTCCCGTCGCGGAAGCAGGAGTGTGCTGTTTCCCCTTACAAAGTGGGGGGTCGCCGTATTTGTTGATCCTGCCCTCTTTGGCTTGGAGGGGCGAGGAGAATCCGGCAGCCTGTGGGTGGTGACAACCCTTTCCCTCACCTGTTCTCCATACTCTTTTCCAATCCACCCTGGGTCACAGCCTCCGTAGCTGGGACGGGGTCGGGAAGGGGAGAGAGAGAGAATAGGTTGTTGGGGAAGGGTTGCTCGGACAAGCCGGGGTGCCGCTCCATGGCGGCTGATTTCCAGGGGGGCGTGTCCATCGGGACCTCCGAGAATCACTTTGCCCCTCTCTTCCTGCTATCCGCTGCCCGGCATAGGTCGGGGTGGGGGGAGGTTGGTCTCTGTCAGGTCTTGCATTCTTTGCTTCCCAATCGTGGGGGGAAGAGAGTACTCATTCCCTTTATGAAGGGGGGGTCGCCGTGGTGGTTGATCCTGCCCTTGTTTGCTTTGACACGCAGGGAGACGATGGCACCTGTTGGGGGTTGACGACACTTTCAGTGCACTTCTACTCCATCCTCTTTTCACTTAGCCCTGGGGCACAGCCTCCGGGGCTGGTACGGGGTCGGGAAGGGGAGAGACAGAGGAAAGGTCGGTGAGGAAGTGTTGCCCCGCCAAGGCCGGGGTGCTTTTCGGTTGCACCCTGTTCCCAGGGGGCATGTACACCGGAACATCTGAGAGTCACTTGGCCCCACTCTTCCTGCTGGCCACCTCCCGTTGGGGGCAATGTGGGGCTGAGGTCGGTCCCTGGCAGGTCTCACGTGACTTTCTTTCCCGTTGCTTGGTTAGGAAGGTGCTCATTCCGTTAAATGTGGGGGGTCGCCGTGGTGGTTGATCCTGCCCTCGTTGTCTTGGAGGGTCGGGGAGAAGCCGGCACCCCCTGGGTGGTGATGACACTTTCCTGCACTTCTTCTCCATTCTTTTTTCCACTCCGCTCGGGGGCACAGCCTGCAGGGCTCCGAGGAGTCAAGAAGAGGAGAGAGAGAGGAAAGGTCAGTGGAGAAATTTTGCTCCACCAATGCCGAGGTGCCGCTCTGTGGTGCCCTGTTCATAGGGGCGTGTGTAAGGTGACCTCCGAAAGTCACTTGGCCCCTCTCTTCCTGCTATTTACCACCTTACGTGGGGCGGGTTGGACTGGGAGGTCTGTCCCTGACAAGTCTCCCATGCCTTTCCTTTCCGGCGCGGTGAGAGTAGGCTGCTTGTTCCTGTTAGGAAGGGGGGGTCGCAGTGGGGGTTGATCCGGCACTCCTCGGCTTGGAGGGGCGGGGGAAGCCTGAAACCTGTGGGCGGTGACGACCCTTTCCCGCACTTCTTCTCCATTCTATTTAACATTCCGCCTGGGTGCACAGCCTCCAGGGCTGAGACGAGGTGGGGAATGGGAGAGAGAGAGGAAACGTCGGAGGAAAAGGGTTGCTCCGCCAAGTCCGGTATGCTCTCAGAGGCTCTCTGTTCCCAGGGTTCGTGTCCAACCTGATCTCTGAGAGTCACTTGTCCCTTTCTTTCTGCTGGGCGACGCCCAGCGGAGTCCGGCTGGGGGGAGAGGTCAGTCCCTGGCCGATCTCCCGGACCTTCCCGTCACGGGGGCAGAAGGGTGCTGTTTCCTGTTACGAAGCTGGGGGAAGCCATGGTGCTTCATCCTCCCTTCCTTGGCTTGGAGGGGCATGGAGAAGCCGGCAACCTGTGGGCGGTGAAGACACTTTCCCGCACTTCTTCTCCATCTTCTTTAACATTCCGCCCGGGTGCACAGCCTCCGGGGCTGGGACGGGGTTGGGAATGGGAGAGAGAGAAGAAAGGTCGGTGGGGAAGGGTTGCTACGCGAAGCCTGGTGGGCCGCTGCACGGCGCCCTGTTCCCAGGAGGCATGTCCACCAGGACCTCCGAGCCTCGCTTGGCCCCTCTCTCATGCCCGCCACTGACAGGCGGGTGATGGGGTGGGGTTCGATGTCAGGCCCTGGCGGGCCTCGCGCCCCTTCCCTTCACGTCACAGGGGGAGGAGGGTGCTCATTCCTATTACAAAGTTGGGTACATCGTGGTGGTTGTTCCTGCCCTCTCCGGCTTGCAGGGGCGGGGTGAGGCCGGCACCCTGTGGGCAGTGACAAACCTTTCCCACACTTCTTCTCCATTATCTGTTCCAATGCACCCTGGGGCACAGCCTCCGGGGCTGGGATGGGGTGGGGAAGGTTAGAGAGAGGAAAGTTCAGAGGGGAAGTGTTGGCCTGCCAATGCCGGTGTGCCGCTCCCTGGCTCCCTGTTCTCAGGGGGCGTGTTCAACTTGACCTCTAAGAGTTACTTAGCCCCACTCTTCCTGTTGGGCGACGCCGGCTCGGGGCTGGATGGGGTTCAGGTCGGTCCCTAGTGGGTCTCGCACACCTTTCCTTCCCGTCACGAGTCCAGGAGAGTGCTCGTTCCCGTTATGAAGGGGGTTCACCGTGGTGATTTATCCTGCCCTCTTTCGTTTGGAGGAGTGTGAAGATGCTGGCACCCAGTTGGGGGTGGCAACCCTTTCCCGCACTTCTATTCTATCCTCTTTTCACTCCGCCCGGGGGCACAGCCTACGGGGCTGGGAAGAGTCGGGAAGGGGAGAGAGAGAGGAAAGGTCGGTGGGGAAAGGTTGCTCCGCCAAGACCTGGATGTGCTCACAGGCGCCCTCTCCCCAGTGGGCGTGTCCACCGAAAACTGCCAGCATCACTTTACCTCTCTCTTCCTGTTCGTGCCGCACGACAGGTGCGGTTTGGGGGGAAGATCGGTCCCTGGCGGGTATCACGTGCCTTTCCTTTGGAGCAGAGGGGCTGGAGGGTGCTCATTCCCGTTACAAATGAAGTGTCGCAGTGGTAGTTGATCTTGCCCTCCTTGGATTGGAGGGGCTTGGAGAAGCCGGCAGCCGTTGGGCGGTGACGTCTTTTTCCCGTACTTCTTCTCCAACTTCTTTAACATTCCGCCTGGGTGCACAGCCTCCAGGGCTGGGACGGGGTCGGGAAAGGGAGAGAGAGGGGAAAGGTCGGTGGGGAAGGGTGCTCTGCCAAAATCGGGGGGGCGCTCCATAGCTCCTTTTACCCAGGGAGCATGTCCACCGGGACCTCTGAGAGTCACTTGGTCCCTCTCTTCCTGCTGTACGCCGCCAGGCATGGGGAGAGGTAGCGGGGAGGTCAGTCTCTGGCCGGACTCGCACTGCTCTGCTTCCCATCTCGGGGGCAGGTGGGTGCTGGTTTCCGTTACGAATTGGGGGTCACCGTGGTGGTTGATCCTGCCCTTGTTGGCTTGGAGGGAGGTGCAGGGAGACTCCGGGACCTGGTTGGGGATGATGACACTCTCCCTGCACTTCTACTCCATTCTCTTTTTACTCAGCCTTGGGGCACAGCCTCCGGGGCTGGGACAGGGTCGGGAAGGGTAGAGAAAGAGGAAAGTTTGTTGGGGAAGTGTTCCGCTAAGTCCGGGGTTCCACTCCGTGGCGCCCTGTTCCTAGGGGGCATGTCTAATGTGACCTCCGAGAGTCCCTTGCCCCTCTCTTCCTGCTGTCCGCCGCCTGGCGTGGGGCGAGTTGGGCTGGGAGGTCGGTCCCTGACGAGTCTCTCACACCTTTTCTTTCCATCGCGGTGAGAGGAGGCTGCTCGTTCCTGTTACGACGTGGGGGTTCCCAGTTGTGGTTGATCCTCCCTTCCTCGGCTTGGAAGGGCATGGAGAAGCCGACAACCTGTGGGCGGTGACGACCCTTTCCCGCAATTCTTCTCCATCCTCTTTAATATTCCGCACCGGTGCCCAGCCTCTGGGGCTGCGACGGGGTCGGGAATGGGAGAGAGAGAGGAAAGGTGGGTGTGCAAAGGTTGCTCCGCCAAACCCGGGGGTCTGCTCCACAGCATTTTTTTCCCAGGGTGCGTGCCCACCGGGACCTAGGAGAGTCACTTGGCCCCTCTATCCTGCTGTCCGCCAACCGGCACGGGGTTTTGTTTGTGGGGAATTTGGTCCTTGGCAGGTCTCACGTGCTTTTCCTTCTCGTTGAGAGGGGAGGAGGGTTCTGATTCCATTAAAATGTGGGGGGTCGCCTAGGTGGTTGATCCTGCCCTCGTTGGCTTGAAGGGGCGGGGAAAAGCCGGCACCCTGTGGGCGGTGATGACACTTTCCTGCACGTTTTCTCCATCCTCTTTTCCACTCCACTCGGGGGCACAGGTGGCAGGGCTCGGAGGTGTCGACAAGGGGATAGAGAGAGGAAAGGTCGTTGGAGAACTGTTGCTCCACCAAGCCCGGGGTGCCATTCCCTGGCACCCTGTTCCCAGGGGGCTTATACAACTTGACCTCCGAAAGTCACTTGGTCCATCTCTTCCTGCTGGGCGCCGCCCAGCGGGGCGACGGATGAGGGGGGATGTTGGTCCCTGGCGGGTCTAGCACGCCTTTCCTTTCCGTCGCGGTGGCAGTAGTGTGCTTGTTCCAGTTATGAAGGGGGCTCACCATGGTGATTGATCCTGCCCTCTTTGGTTTGGAGGGTTCTGAAAAAACCGGTACCTGGTGGGCGGTGATGACCCTTTCCCGCTCTTCTACTCTATCCTCTTTTCACTCCGCCCGGGGGCACAGCCACAGGGGCTGGGAAGAGTCGGAAAGGGGAGAGAGAGAGGAAAGGTCGGTGGGGAAGGGTTGCTCCTCCAAGGCCTGGATGTGCTCACAGGCGGCCTGTCCCCAGTGGGCGTCTCGACCGGGACTTCCCAGCATCGCTTTGCCCCTCTCTTCCTGTTGGCGCCACCCAACACGGGGCGGTTTGGGGGGGCGATCGGTCCCTGGCGGGTCTCTCGTGCCTTTCCTTCCCGTCGCAGAGGCAGGAGGGTGCTCATTCCCGTTACAAAGTGGAGTATCCTTGTGGTAGTTGATCCTGCCCTCCTTGGATTGGAGGGGCTTGGAGAAGCCGGCAGCCGGTGGGCGGTGACGTCTTTTTCCCATACTTCTTCTCCAACTTCTTTAACATTCCGACCCCGGGTGCACAGCCTCCGGAGTTGGGACGGGGTCAGGAATGGGAGAGAGAGAAGAAAGATCGGTGGGGAAGTGTTGCTACGTGAAACCCAGGGGGCCGCTTCACGGAGCCCTGTTCCCAGGGAGCGTGTCAACCAGGACCTCCTAGCCTCGCTTGGCCCCTCTCTTCATGCCTGCCACCGACAGGGAGGGAATGGGGTGGGGTTCGAGGTCAGGCCCTGGCGGGTCTCACGCAACTTTCCTTCACATGGTGGGGGGAGGAGGGTGCTCATTCCTTTTTAAAAGTGGGGTACATCGTGGTGGTTGCTCCTGCCCTCTCCGGCTTGCAGGGGCGGGGTGAACCCGACACCCTGTGGGCAGTGAGGAACCTTTCCCCCACTTCTTCTCCATCCTCTGTTCTAATCCACCCTGGGGCACAGCCTCCGGAGCTGGGACGGGGTAGGGAAGGGTAGAGAGAGGAAAGGTCAGAGGGGAAATGTTGCTCCGCCAAGGCCGGGGTGCCGCTACCTGCACCCTGTTCCCAGGGGGCGTGTCTAACTTGACCTTTAAGCGTTACTTGGCCCCACTCTTCCTGTTGGGCGACGCCAGCTCAGACCTAGATGGGGTTCAGTTCGGTCCCTAGCGTGTCTCGCACACCTTTCCTTCCCGTCGCAATCCAGGAGAGTGCTTGTTCCCATTATGAAGGGGGTTCACCGTGGTGATTTATCCTGCCCTCTTTCGTTTGGAGGAGTGTGAAGAAGCTGGAACCCAGTTGAGGGTGGCAACCCTTTCCCGCACTTCTACTCCATCCTCATTTCACTCCGCCCTGGGTGCACAGACTCCTGGGCTGGGACGCGGTCGGGAAGGTGAGAGAGAGAGTAAAGGTCGGTGGGGAAGGGCTTCTCTGCCAAGCCCGCATGCGCTCAGAAGCGCCCTGTTCCCAGGGGGCATGTCCAAAGGAACCTCCTATCATTGCTTTGCTCCTCTCTTCCTGCTGGCGCCTCCCGGCAGGGGGCGGTGTGGGGGGTAAGTTCGGTCCCTGGCGGGTCTTCTGATCCTTCCCGTCACGGGGGTTGGAGGGTGCTGGTTCCTGTTATGAAGCTGGGGTTCGCCATGGTGGTTGATCCTGCCCGCCTCGGCTTGGAGGGACAGGGAGAAGCCGGCACCCTGTGGTCGGTGACGACCCTTTCCCACACTTCGTCTTCATCCTGCTTTCCACTCCGTCCGTGGGCACAGCCTCCAGGGCTGGGAGGTTTCAGGATGGGGAGAGAGAGAGGAAAGTTTTTTGGGGAAGTGTTGCTCTGCCAAACACAGGGTGCGGTTCCCTGGCACCCTGTTCCTAGTGGGTGTGTCCAATATGACCTATGAGAGTCACTTGGCCCAACTCTTCCTGCTGGTCGCCGCCGGCGAGGTGCTGGATTGGGAGGGAGGTCGGTCCCTAATGGGTCTTGTAAGCCTTTCCTTCCAGTCGCGGGGCCAGGATGTTGCTCGTTCCCAAAAAGAACGGGGTTCACCTTGGTGATTGATCCTGCCCTCGTTGGTTTGGAGGGTTTTGAAGAAACCAGCACCCGGTGGGAGGTGATGACCCTTTCCCGCTCTTCTACTCCATCCTCTTTTCACTCCGCCCGGGGGCACAGCCTCCGGGTCTGGGAAGAGTCGGGAAGGGGAGAGAGAGAGGAAAGGTCGGTGGGGAAAGGTTGCTCCGTAAAGCCCTGGATGCGCTCACAGGCGCCCTGTCCCCAGTGTGCGTGTCCACCTTAAACTCCCAGCATCGCTTTGTCTCTCTCTTCCTGTTCGTGCCGCCCAATAGGGGGCGGTTTGGGGGAGAGATTGGTCCCTAGCGGGTATCACGTGCCTTTCCTTCGGATCAGAGGGGCTGGAGGGTGCTCATTCCTGTTACAAATGGAGTGTTGCTGTGATAGTTGATCTTGCCCTCCTTGGATTTGAGGGTCTTGGAGAAACCGGCAGCCGGTGGGCGGTGACGATCTTTTCCCGTACTTCTTCTCCATCTTCTTTAACATTCCGCCTGGGTGCACAGCCTCCAGGGCTGGGACGGGGTCGGGAATGGAAGAGAGAGGGGAAGGTCGGTGGGGAAGAATTGCTCTGCCAAGCCCGGGGGGCCGCTCCATAGCTCCTTTATCCCAGGGAGCGTGTCCACCGGGAGCTCTGAGAGTCACTTGGCCCCTCTCTTCCTGCTGTCCGCCGCCGGGCATGGGGCGAGGTAGGGGGGAGGTCAGTCTCTGGCCGGACTCGCACTGCTCTCCTTCCCATCGCAGGGGCAGGTGGGTGCTGGTTTCCGTTACGAATGGGGGGTCACCGTGGTGGTTGATCCTGCCCTTGTTGGCTTGGAGGGAGGCGCGGGGAGACTGCGGGACCTGGTTGGGGATGACGACACTTTCCCTGCACTTCTACTCCATCCTCTTTTCACTCAGCCTTGGGGCACAACCTCCAGGGCTGGATCGAGGTCGGGAAGGGTAGAGAAAGAGGAAAGTTCATTGGGGAAGTGTTGTTCCGCCAAGTCCGGGGTTCCGCTCCGTGGTGCCCTGTTCCTAGGGAGCGTGTTTAACGTGACCTCCGAGAGTCACTTTGCCCCTCTCTTCCTGTTGTCCGCCACCTGGCGTGGGGCGGGTTGGGCTGGGAGGTCGGTCCCTGACGATTCTCTCACGCCTTTCCTTTCCCTCGCGGTGAGAGGAGGCTGCTCGTTCCTGTTACGACATGGGGGTTCGCCATTGTGGTTGATCCTCTTTTCCTCGGCTTGGAGGGGCATGGAAAAGCCGGCAACCTGTGGGTGGTGACGACCCTTTCTCACACTTCTTCTCCATCCTCTTTAATATTGCGCACGGGTGCCCAGCCTCTGGGGCTGGGACGGGGTCGGGAATGGGAGAGAGAGAGAAAAGGTGGGTGTGGAAATGTTGCTCCGCCAAACGCGGGGGGCCGCTCCACAGTGCCTGTTTCCCAGGGTGCGTTTCCACCGGGACCTAGGAGAGTCACTTGGCCCCTCTCTTCCTGCTGTCCGCCACCCGGCCGCGGGGCTGTGTGTGTGGGGAGTTCGGTCCTTGGCAGGTCTCACGTGCTTTTCCTTCTCGTCGCGGGGGGAGGAGGGTGCCGATTCCGTTAAAATGTGTGGGGTCCCGTGGTGGTTGATCCTGCCCTCGTTGACTTGGAGGGGCGGGGAGAAGCCGGCACCCTGTGGGCGGTGATGACCCTTTCCTGCACTTCTTCTCCATCCTCTTTTCCACTCCTCTCGGGGGCACAGCCGGCAGAGCTCGGAGGAGTCGGCAAGGGGATAGAGAGAGGAAAGTTCTGTGGGGAAGCGTTGTTCTGCCAAGTCCGTGGTGCCGCTTGAAGGGGCCCAGTTCCTAGGAGACCTGTCCACCGGGACCTCCCAGAATCGCTTTGCCCATCTCTTCCTGTTGGCACTGCCCGACAGGGGGCGTTTTGGGTGGAGGAGATTGGTCCCTGCGGGTCGGGCATGCCTTTCTTTCCCAAGGCACGGGCAGGAGTGTTCTCTTTCCCCTTACAAAGTTGGGGGTCTTCGTGGTGGTTGATCCTGCCCTCTTTGGCTTGGAGGGGCGAGGAGAATCCAACAGTCGTTGGGCATTGACAACCCTTTTCTGCATTTGGTCTCCATCCTCTATTCCAATCCACACCGGGGCACAGCCTCAGGGGCTGGGATGGGGTCGGGAAGGGGAGGGAAAGAGGAAAGTTCGGTGGGGAAATATTGCTCCACCAAGCACGGGGTACCGCTCCCTGTCACCCTGTTCCCAGGGGGCTTGTCCAACTTCACCTCCCAGAGTCGCTTGGCCCCTGGCGAGTTGCCGGGTTGGGGGGTGTTCGGTCGCTGGCGGAAATTGCACGACTTTCCTTCCCGTCGTGGTGGCAGGATGGTGCTCGTTCCAGTTATGAAGGGGGTGTCACCATGGTGATTGATCCTGCCCTAGTTGGTTTGGAGGGGTGTGAAGAAACCGGCACCTGGTGGGGGGTGACGACTTATTTCCGCACTTCTACTCCATCGTCTTTTCACTCAGCTTTGGGGCACAGCCTCCGGGGCTGGGAAGGGGAGAGACAGAGGAAAGGTCGGTGGAGAAGTGTGGATCCACCAAGCCCTGGATGCGCTCAGCGGTGCCCTGTTCACAGGGGGCATTTTCAATAGGACCTCCGAGCCTCGCTTTACCCCTCTCTTCCTGAACGCTGCCGACATCCAGGTGATTGGCTGGGGATGGAAGTCGGGCTCTGGCGGGTCTCGCATGACTTTCCTTCCCAAAGCGGGGGAAGGAGGTTGCTCATTCCCGTTACAAAGTGGGGCGTCGCGGTGTTGGTTGTTCCAGCCCTCTTCAGCTTCAAGGGGCGGGTTGAAGCCGGCACCCTGAGGGTGGTGACGACCCTTTCTCACACTTCTTCTCCATCCTCTTTTACACTCCGTCTGGGGGCTTAGTCTCAGAGGCTGGGACGGGGTCGGGAATGGGAGAGAGAGAGGAAAGGTCGGTGGGAAAGGGTTGCTTCGCCAATCAGGGGGCCGCTCTGCGGCGCTTTGTTCCCAGGGGGCTTGTGCACCTGGACCTCCGAACGTCACTTGACTCCTCTCTTCCTGCTGAACGCCGGCCCGGCCGGGGATGGGTTGATGGGGGAGGTCGGAACCTAGCGGTTCTCTCACGCCTTTTCTTCCCTTCGCGGGGGCAGGAGGGTGTTTATTCCCCTTATGAAGAGGGGGATCACTATGGTTGTTGATCCTGCCCTCCTGGTCTTGGAGGGGTGGGTAGAAGCCGGCAGCTGGTGGGAGGTGACGACCCTTTCCTGCACTTCTACTACATCCTCTTTTCACTCCTCACGGGGGCATGGCTTCTAGGGCTGAGACGGGGTCGGGAAGGGGAGAGAGGGAGAAAAGGTCTGTGGAGAAGCGTTGCTCCGCCAAGCCCGGGGTGCCCCTTTGAAGGTGCCCTGTTCCCAGGGGACGTGTCACCCGGGACCTCCCAGCATTGCTTTGCCCATATCTTACTATTTGCGCCGCCACACAGGGGGCGTTTTGCGGGGGGGAGATAGGTCCCTGGCGGTTCTCGTGTGCCTTTCTTTCCCGTCGTGGAGGCAGGAGTGTGCTCTTTCCCGTTACAAAGTGGTGGGTCGCCGTGGTGGTTGATCCTGCCCTCTTTGGCTTGGATGGGCGAGGAGAATCCGGCAGCTGGTGGTTGATGATGACCCTTTAATGCACTTGTTCTCCATCCTCTTTTAGAATCCACTAAGGGCACAGTCTCCGGGGCTGGGATGGGGTCGTGAAGGGGAGAGAAAGATTAAAGTTCGGTGGGGAAGTGTTGCTCCGTCAAGCCCGGGGTGCCGCTCCATGGCGCCCTGTTCCTAGTGGGCATGTCTAATGTGACCACCGAGAGTCACTTGGTCCCTCTCTTCCTGCTCTCCGCTTCCCGGGGTGGAATGGGTTGGGCTGTGAGCTCGGTCCCTGGTGAGTCTCCCATGCCGTTCCTTTACGTCGCTGTGAGAAGAGGCTGCTGGTTCCTGTTACGAAGTGGTGGATCTCAGTGGTGGTTGATCCTGCACTCCTCGGCTTGGAGGGGCCGGGAGAAGCCGGCACACTGTGGGTGGTGACGACCATTTCCCGCACTTCTTCTCCATCCTCTATTCCACTCCGCCTGTAGGCACAGCCTCCAGGGCTGGGTGGTGTCCTGAAGGGAAGAGAGAAAGAAAAGTTTGGTGGGGAAGTGTGGCGCCGCAAAACCCGGGATTCCGCTCCCTGCCACCATGTTCCCAGGGGGCTTGTCCAACTTCATCTCCGAGAGTCATTTGGCTCCTCTCTTCCATACTGGGCACCACCCGGCGGGTTGCTGGGTTTGGGTGGCTGGTCGGTCCCTGGCGGGTCTTGCACCCCTTCCTTCCCATCACGGTAACAGGATGGTGTTCGTCCACTTATGAAGGGAGTGTCACCATGGTGATTGATTCTGCCCTCATTGGTTTGGAGGGGAGTGAAGAAACCGGCACCCGGTTGGGGGTGACGACTTATTCCTGCACTTCTACTCCATCCTCTTTTCACTCAGCCCTGGGGCACAGCCTATGGTGCTCTGAAGCGGTGAAAGAGAGGAAGGTCGGTGGGGAAGGGTTGCTCCACCAAGCCCTGGATGCGCTCAGGTGTGCCCTGTTCCCAGGGGGTATGTCCAACAGGACCTTCGAGCCTCGCTTTGCCCCTCTCTTCCTGCCCGCCGCCGACCGGCAGGGGATTGGGTAGGGATGGAAGACGGGACTTGTCGGGTCTCTCGTGACTTTCCTTCCCAACGCGGGGGGAGGCGGGTGATCATTCCCGTTACAAAGTGGGACATTGCCGTGTTGGTTGCTCCTGCCCTCTTCGGCTTCCAGTGGTGGGGTGACGCCGGAACCCTGTGGGTGGTGACGACCCTTTCTCGCACTTCTTCTCTATCTTCTTTTCCACTCTGTCCGGGAGCTAAGTCTCAGAGGCTGGGACGGGGTCGGGAATGGGAGAGAGAGAGGATAGGTCGGTGGGGAAGGGTTGTTTCGCCAAGCTCGGGGGGCCGCTCTGCGGCACCTTGTTCCCAGGGGGCTTCTGTGCCTGGACCTCCGATCGTCGATTGACCCCACTTTTCCTGCTGAATGCCTGCCTGGCCGGGGATGGGTTGTTGGGGGAGGTCGGTACTTAGCGGGTCTCTCACGTGTTTTCTTCCCTTCGCGGGGGAAGGAGGGTGTTGGTTCCCCTTTGGAAGAGGGGGATAGCCATGGTTGTTGATCCTGCCCTCCTGGTCTTGGAGGGGTGGGTAGAAGCCGGCAGCCGGTGTGAGGTGACAACCCTTTCCTGCACTTCTACTCCATCCTCTTTTCACTCCCCCCGGGGGCATGGCCTCCAGGGCTGGGACAGTGTCGGGAAGGGGAGAGAGAGAGAAAAGGTCTGTAGGGAAGGTTTGCTCCGCCAAGCCCGGGGTCCGCTTGAAGGGGCCCTGTTCCCAGGGGATGCGTCCACCGGCACCTCCCAGCATCGCTTTGCCCATCACTTCCTGTTGGCCCCGCCCAACAAGGGGCATTTTGGGGGGTGAGTAAGGTCCCTGGCGGATCTCCCGTGCCTTTCTTTCCCGTCGTGGAGGCAGGAGTGTGCTCTTTCCCGTTACAAAGTGGGGGATCGCCCTGGTGGTTTCTCCTGCCCTCTTTGGCTTGGAGGGGTGGGTTGAAGCCGGCACCCTGTGGGCGGTGATGACTCTTTCCCGCACTTGGTCTCCATCCTCTTTCCAATCCACCCTGCGGCACTGCCTCTGGGGCTGGGACGGGGTCGGAAAGGGGAGAGAGAGGGGATAGGTTGTTGGGGAAGTGTTGCTCCGACAAGCCGGGGTGCCGCTCTCTGGCGCCTGGTTCCCTTTTCGATGGGGCGTTCGCCGTTGTGGTTGATCCTGCCCTTGTTGGTTTGGATGCACAGGGAGACGCTGACACCTGGTGGGGTGTGACAAGACTTTCCGTGCACTTGTACTCCATCCTCTTTTCACTCAGCCCCAGGGCACAAGCTGCAGGCCTGGGACTGTGTTAGTAAGGGGATAGAGAGAGGAAAGGTAGGTGTGGAGGGATTGATCCATCAAGGCCGGGGAGCCACTCCGTGGCACCCTGTTACCAGGGGGCGTGTCAAACGACAGCTCCCTGAGTCACTTGACCCCTTTCTTCTTGCTGGGAGCCACCCTTCGGTTGGTGGTATGAGGGGATATCTTGGTCCCTGGCGGGTATCGCATGCTTTTCCTTCCCATCGCGAGGGCAAGTTGGTGCTCGTTCCCGTTATGAAGGTGGGATCACCGTGGTGATTGATCCTGCCCGCGTTGGTTTGGAGGGGTGTGAAGAAGTCGGCACCCGGTTGGGGGTGACGACCCTTTCCTGCACTTCTACTCCATTCTCATTTCACTCAGCCCGGGTGCACAGCCTCCGGGAATGGGAAGGGTCCGTAATGGGAGAGAGAGGAAAGGTCGGTGGGGAAAGGTTGCTCCGCCAAACTCGGGGGGCCGCTCCACAGCGCCTTTTTCCCAGGGGCCGTGTCCACTGGGAACTCCGAGAGTCACTTGGCCCCTCTCTTCCTGCTAGGCGCCACACGGTGGGTGGCGGTGTGGGTGGGGAGGTCGGTCCGTGGCGGGTCTCATGTGCTTCTCCTTCCCGTCACGGGGGGAGGAGGGTGCTCATCCCGTAGAAAAGTTGGGGGTCGCCGTGGTGGTTGATCCTGCCCTCGTTATTTTGCAGGTGCGGGGTGACACCAGCACCCTGTGGGTGGTAACGAACCTTTCTCGCACTTCTTCTCCATCCTCTTTTCCACTCCGCCCCGGGGGCACAGTCTCAGAGGCTGGGACGGGGTCGGTAATGGGAGAGAGAGAGGAAAGTTCAGTGAGGAAGGGTTGCTTCGCCAAGCTCAGGGGGCCGCTCTGCGGTGCCTTGTTCCCAGGAGGCTTTTGCACCTGGACCTCCGAACGCTTGACCCCTCTCTTCCTGCTGAACGTCCCCCCGGCCAGGGATGGGTTGATGGGGGAGGTCGGTACCTAGCTGGTCTCTCACTCCTTTTCTTCCCTTTGCGGGGGCAGGAGGGTGTTCGTTCCCCTTAGGAAGAGGGGGATCACCATGGTTGTTGATCCTTCCCTCCTGGTCTTGGAGGGGTGGGTAGAAGCCGGCAGCCGGTGGGAGGTGACGACCCTTTCCTGCACTTCTACTCCATCCTCTTTTCACTCAGCCCTGGGGCACAGCCTCCGGGGCTGGGACGGGGTCGGGAAGGGGAGAGAGAGAGGAAATGTCGGTGAGGAAGTGTTGCTCCACCAAGGCCGGGGTGCTGCTCGGTGCCACCCTGTTCCCAGGGGTTGTGTCCACTTGAACCTCTGAGAGTCACTTGGCCCCACTGTTCCTATCGGCAAAACCCGGCGGGTGTGAAGTGGGGCGGAGGTCGGTCCCTGGCAGGTCTCGCGTGACTTTCTTTCCCGTCGCATGGGAGGAAGGTGCCCATTTCCGTTACAAAGTTGGGGGTCGCCATGCTGGTTTATCCTGCCCTCCTAGGCTTGGAGGATCAAGGATAAGGAGGCACCCTGTGGGCGGTGACGACCCTTTGCTGCACTTATTTTCCATCCTCTTTTCCACTCCCCCTGGGGGCACAGCCTCCAGGGCTGGGAGGAGTCGGGAAGGGGAGAAAAAGAGGAAAGGGCGTTAGGGAGGTGTTGCTCCACTAAGCTGGGTGTGCCGCTCTGTGGCGCCCTGTTCCTAGGGGGCTTGTCTAATGTGACCTGCGAAAGACACTTGGTCCCTTTTCTCCTGCTCTCCGCCGCCCAGTGGGGACCGGGGAGGGCTTGGAGTTCGGTCCCTGGCGAGATTCCCATGCCTTTCCTTTACATCGCAGGGATAGGAGGCTACTCGTTCCTGTTAGGAAGTGTGGTGTTGCAGTGGATGTTGACCCTGCACTCCTCCGCATGGAGGGGCGGGGAGAAGCCGAAACCCGGTGGGCAGTGATGACCCTTTCCCTCACTTCTTCTCCATCCTCTTTTCCACTCCTCCCCGGGGCACAGCCTCCAGGGCTTGGACACAGTGGGGAAGGTGAGAGACAAAGTAAAGGTCGGTGGGGAAGGGCTTCTCCACCAAGCCCGCATGCGCTCAGAGGCGCCCTTTTCCCAAGGGGCGTGTCCAATGGACCTCCTAACATTGCTTTGCTCCTCTCTTCCTGGTGGCGCCGCCTGGTGGGGGCGGAGTTTGGGGTAATTTCGATCCCTGGTGCATCTTCCGGGCGTTCCGTTGCGGGGGCAGGGGGGTGCTGGTTACTGTTACGAAGCTGGGGGTCTTAATGGTGGTTGATCCTGCCCTCCACGGCTTGGGGAGGCGGGGAAAAACCGGCACCCTGTGGTCGGTGATGACTCTTTCCCACACTTATTCTCCATCCTGTTTTCCACTCAGTCCGTGGGCACAGCCTCCAGGGCTGGGAGGTGTCAGGAAGGGGAGAGAGAGAGGAAAGTTCGGTGGGGAAGTGTTGCTCTGCCAAGCACAGGGTGCCGTTCCCTGGCACTCTGTTCCCAGTGGGTGTGTCCAACGTGACCTCTGAGAGTCACTTGGCCTCTCTCTTCCTGCTGGGTGCTGAAGGCGGTGGGCCGTATGGGGGGAGTTCGGTCCCTAGCGGTTGGTTCTTGCACGCCTTTCCTTCCAGTCGCGGGTCCAGGAGGGTGCTCGTTCCCATTAAGAAGGGGGTTCACCTTGGTGATTGATCCTGCCCTCCTTGGTTTGGAGGGGTGTGAAGAAGTCGGCACCCGGTTAGGGTGACGATGCTTTCCCGCACTTCTACTCCATCCTCTTTTTACTCAGCCCTGGGGCATAATCTCCGGGGCTGGGAAGGGTCGGAAATGGGTGAGAGAGGAAAGGTCGGAGGGGAAGGTTTGCTCCGCCAAGCCCAGAGGGCCGCTCCATAGCACCTTTTACCCAGAGGGCGTGTCTACGGGGACCTCTGAGAGTTACTTGGCCACTCTTTTCCTGCTGTCCGCCTTCCAGGCATGGGGCGGGGTAGGGGGGAGGTCGGTCTCCGGCCGGACTCGCACTACTCTCCTTCCCATCGCGGGGGAAGGTGGGTGCTCTTTTCCGTTACGAACGGGGGGTCACAGTGGTGGTTGATCCTGCCCTCTTTGGCCTGGAGGGGCGAGGAGAATCCGGCACCTGGTTGGGGATTACAACACTTTCCCTGCACTTCTACTCCACCCTCTTTTCGCTCAGCCCTGGGGCACAACCTCCGGGGCTGGGACGTGGTCGGGAAGGGGAGAGAAAGAAGAAAGTTCGTTGGGGAAGTGTTGTTCCGCCAAGCCCAGGGTGCCGCTCCGTGGTGCCCTGTTCCTAGGGAGGGTGTCCAACTTGACCTCCGAGAGTCACTTGGCCCTGCTTTTCCTGCTGTTCGCTGCACCGCGAGGGGCGGGTTGGGCTGGAAGTTCGGTCCCTGGCGAGTCTCCCACGCCTTTCCTTTCTTTTGCGGTGAAAGGAGGCTGCTCGTTCCTGTTGCAAAGTGGGGGTCGCAGTGGTGGTTGATCCTGCACTCCTCGGTTGGAGGGGTGGGGAGAAGCCGGAACCCTGTGGGTGGGGATGAACCTTTCCCGCACTTCTTCTCTATCCTCTTTTCCACTCCACCCGTGGAACAGCCTCCAGGGCTGGGACGGGGTCGGGAGGGTGAGAGAGAGAGTAAAGGTCTGTGGGGAACAGTTGCTCCGCTAAGTTCGTGATGCGCACAGAGGCGCCCTGTTCCCAGGGTTCGTGTCCAACGTGACCTCTGAGAGTCACTTGGCCCCTCACTTTCTGCTGGGCGCTGCACAGCGGGTGGCAGGCTGGGGGGTGTTTTCAGTCCCTGGTCTGTCTCCCGGGCCTTCCCGTCGAGGGGGCAGAAGGGTGCTGGTTCCTGTTAAGAAGCTGGGGGTCGCCATGGTGTTTGATCCTCCCCTCCTCGGCTTGGAGGGGCATGGAGAAGCCGGCACCCTATGGGTGGTGACGACCCTTTCCCGCATTTCTTTTCCATCTTTTTTTTCCACTCCGCCCGTGGATACAGCCTCCAGGGCTGGGAGGTGTCCTGAAGGGGAGAGAGAGAGGAAAGGTTGGTGGGGAAGTGTTGCTCCGCCAATGCTGGGGTGCCGCTCCCTTGCACCCTGTTCCCAGGGTGCTTGTACAACTTCACTTCTGAGAGTCACTGGGACTCTCTCTTCCTGCTGGGTGCAGCCCGGCGGGTTGCCGGGTTTGGGGTGGTGGTCAGTCCCTGGCGGGTCTTTCACACCTTTCCTTCCTGACACAGTAGCAGGATGGTGCCTGTTCCAGTTATGAAGGGGGTGTCACCATGTTGATTGATCCTGCCTTCTTTGGTTTGGAGCGGTGTGAAGAAACCGGCACCCGGTGGGGGGTGACGACTTATTCCCACACTTCTGCTCCATTCTCTTTTCACTCAGCCCTGGGGCACAGCCTCCGGGGCTGGGAAGGGGAGAGAGGGAGGAATGGTCGGTGGGGAAGGGTTGGTCCACCAAGCCCTGGATGCGCTCAGCAGTGCCCTGTTCTCAGGGGGCATGTCCACCAGGACCTCCGAGCCTCGCTTTGCCCCTCTCTTCCTGCCCGCTGCCGATGGGCAGGGGATTGGTTGGGGATGGAAGTCGGGCCCTTGCGGGTCTCGCGTGACTTTCCTTTCCAACCCGGGGGGAGGAGGGTGCACTTTCCCTTTACAAAGTGGGGCATCGCCTTGTTGTTTGCTCCTGCCCTCTTCGGCTTCGAGGGGCGGGGTGAAGCCGGCACTCTGTGGGTGTTGAGGACCCTTTCTCACACTTCTTGTCCATCCTCTTTTCCACTCTGCCTGTGGGCACAGCCTCCAGGGCTGGGAGGTGTCCTGAAGGGGAGAGACAGAGGAAAGGTTGGTGGGGAAGTGTTGCTACGCCAATCCCTGGGTGCCGCTCCCTGGTACCCTGTTCCCAGGGGGCTTGTCCAACTTGACCTCCAAAAGTCACTTGGCCCCTCTCTTCCTGCTGTGTGCCGCCCGGCAGGTTTCCGGGTTTGGTGGGGTGGTCGGTCCCTGGCGGGTCTCGTGCGCCTTTCCTTCACGTCGTGGGGGGAGGAGGGAGCTCATTCCTATTACAAAGTGGGGTACATCGTGGTGGTTGCTCCTGCCCTCTTTGGCTTGGAGGGGTGGGGTGAAGCTGGCACCCTGTGGGCGATGACAAACCTTTCCTGCACTTGTTCTCCATCCTATGTTCCAATCCACCCTGGGGCCCAGCCTCCGGGGCTGGGACGGGGTTGGGATGGGTAGAGAGAGGAAAGGTCAGAGGGGAAGTGTTGCTTCGCCAAGGCCGGGGTTCTGCTCCCTGACATCCTGTTCCCAGGTGGCGTGTCAAATTTGACCTCTTAGAGTAACTTGGCCCCACTCTTCCTGTTGGGCGACACCGGCTAGGGCCTGGATGGGTTTTGGTCGGTCCCTAGCGGGACTCGCACACCTTTCCTTCCCGTTGCGGGTCCAGGAGAGTGCTCATTCCCGTTATGAAGGGGGTTCACCGTGGTGATTTATCCTGCCCTCTATCGTTTGGAGGGGTGAGAAGAAGCTGGCACCCAGTTGGCGGTGATGAACCTTTCTCGCACTTCTATTCCATCCTCATTTCACTCTGCCCGGGGGCACAGCCTCCAGGGCTGGGACGTGGTCGGGAAGGTGAGAGAGAGAATAAAGGTCGGTGGGGTAGGGCTTCTCGGACAAGCCCGCATGCGCACAGAAGTGCCCTGTTCCCAGGGGGCGTGTCCCATGGGACCTCCTAGCATTGCTTTGCTCCTCTCTTCCTGGTGGCGCCGTCCGGCAGGCGTCGGTCTGGGTTCTAGGTTCGGTCCCTGGCAGGTCTCCCGTTCCTTCCCATCGCTTGGGCAGGAGCGTTCTGGTTTCTGTTACGAAGCTGGGGTTCACCATGGTGTTTGATCCTGCCCTCGTCGGCTTGGAGGGGCGGGGAGAAGCCGGCACCCTGTGGTCGGTGATGACCTTTTCCCACAATTCTTCTCCATCCTGCTTTCCACTCCAACCATGGTCACAGCCTCCAGGGCTGGGAGGTATCAGGAAGGGGAGAGAGAGAGGAAAGTTCGGTGGGGAAATGTTGCTCCGCCAAGCGCAGGGTGCCGTTCCCTAGCACCCTGTTCCCAGTGGGTGTGTCCAACGTGACCTCTGAGAGTCACTTGGCCCCTCTCTTCCTGCTGGGTGCCACCGGCGGGTTGCCGGATGGGTGGGGAGGTTGGTCCCTAGCGGGTCTTGCACGCCTTTCATTCCAGTCGCGGGTTCAGGAGGGTGCTCGTTCCCGTTAAGAAGGGGGCTCACCTTAATGATTGATCCTGCCCTCCTTGGTTAGGAGGAGTGTGAAGAAGCGGGCACCCGTTTGGGGGTGACGACCCTTTCCCGCACTTCTACTACATCCTCTTTTCACTGAGCCCGGGGGCACAACCTCCGGAGCTGGAAAGGGTCGGGAAGGGGAGAGAGAGAGGAATGGTCGTTGGGAAAGGGTTGGTCCTCCAAGCCCGGGGGGCCGCTCAATAGCGCCTTTTACCCAGGTGGCGTGTCCATCGGGACTTCTAAGAGTCACTTGGCCCATCTCTTCCTGCTCTCCGCCACTAGGCATTGGTCGAGGTAGGGAGGAGGTCGGCTTCTGGGGGGACTCGCACTGCTCCTCTTCCCATCGCAGGGGCAGGTGGGTTCTGGTTTCCATTACGAATGGGGGGTTGCCGTGTTTGTTGATCCTGCCCTTGTTGCCTTGGAGGCGCGGGGAGACTCCGGCACCTGGTTAGGGATGACGACACTTTCCCTGCACTTCTATTCCATCCTCTTTTCACTCAGCCCTGGGGCACAGCCTCTGGGGCTGGGAAGGGTCGGAAAGGGGAGAGAGAGAGGAAAGGTTGGTGGGGAAGGTTTGCTCCACCAATCCTAGAGTGCCGCTCCCTGGTGCCCTGTTCCTAGGGGGCGTGTCTAACGTAACCTCCAAGAATCACTTGGCCCCTCTCTTCCTGCTGTCCGCTGCCCGGCTTGGGGCGGGTTGGGCTGGGAGCTCGGTCCCTGGCAAGTCTCCCACGTCTTTCCTTTCCATCTCGGTGAGAGGAGGCTGCTCCTTCCTGTTACGAAGTGGGGGGTCGCAGTGTTGTTTCATCCTACACTCCTCGGCTTGGAGGGGCGGGGAGAAGCCGGCACCCTGTGGGTGGTGATGACCCTTTCCCGCACTTCTTCTCAATTCTCTTTTCCACTCTTCCCGGGGGCACAGCCTCCAGGACTGCGACGCGTTCGGGAAGGTGAAAGAGAGAGTAAAGGTCATTGGGGAAGGGCTTCTCCTCCAAGCCCGCATGTGCTCAGAGCCGCCCTGTACCCAGGGGGCGTGTCCAATTGGACCTCCTAGCATTGCTTTGCTCCTCTCTTCCTGTGGGCGCTGCCCGGTGGGTGGTGGTGTGGGGGGTAATTTCGGTCCCTGGCTGGTCTTCCGGCCTTCCCGTCGCGTGGGCATGAGGGTGCTGGTTCCTGTTACGAAGCTGGGGGTTTCCATGGTGGTAGATCCTGCCCTCCTCAGCTCGGAGGGGCAGGGAGATGCCAGCACCCTCTGGTCGGTGACATTTTCCCACACTTCTTTTCCATCCTGTTTTCCACTCCGTCTGTGGGCACAACCTCCAGGGCTGGGAGGTGTCAAGAAGGGGAGAGAGAGAGAAAAGCTTGGTGGGGAGTGTTGCTCTGCCAAGACCAGGGTGCCGTTCCCTGGTACCCTGTTCCCAGTGGTTGTGTCCAACGTGACCTCTGAGAGTCACTTGGCCCCTCTCTTCCTGCTGGGCACAACCGGTGGGGGGCCAGATGACTGGGGAAGTCGGTACCTAGCGGGTCTCACACGCATTTCCTTCCAGTTGCGGGTCCAGGAGGGTGCTCGTTCCCTTTAAGAAGGTGGTTCACCTTGGTGATTGATCCTGCCCTCCTTGATTTGGAGGGGTGTGAAGAAGCTGGCTCTCGGTTGGGGGTGACGACCCTTTCCAGCACTTCTACTCCATCCTCATTTCACTCAGCCCTGGGGCACAACATCTGGGGCTGGGAATGGTCGGGAATGGGAGAGAGAGAGGAAAGGTCATTGGGGAAGGGTTGCTCCGCCAAACCCGGGGGGCCAATTCATAGTGCCTTTTTCCCAGGGGGCGTGTCCACCGGGACCTCTGAGAGTCACTTGGCCCCTCTCTTCCTGCTGTCGCCAGCCGGGCTTGGGGCAGGGTAGGGGGGAGTTCGGTCTCTGGCCGGACTCCCACTGCTCTCCTTCCCATCACGGGGGCAGGTGGGTGCTGGTTTCCATTACGAATGGGGGGTCACCATGGTGGTTGATCTTGCCCTCGTTGGCTTGGAGGCGCAGGGAGACTCCAGCACATGTTTGGGAATGACGACAATTTGCCTGCACTTCTACTCCATCCTCTTTTCACTCAGCCCTGTGGCACAGCCTCAAGGGCTGGGACAGGGTCAAGAAGGGGAGAGAAAGAGGAAAGTTCGGTGGGGAATTGTTGCTCCGCGAAGCCCAGGGTGCCGCTCCGTGGCGCCCTGTTCGAAGGGTGCGTGTCTAACTTGACATCCGAGAGTTAATTGTCCCCTCTCTTCCTGCTGTCCGCCGCCCGTGATGGGGCGGGTTGGGCTGGGAGGTCGTTCCCTGGCGAGTCTCCCACGCCTTTCCTTTCTTTCGCGGTGAAAGGAGGCTGCTCGTTCCTGTTGCAAAGTGGGGGTCGCAGTGGTGGTTGATCCTGCACTCCTCGGCTTGGAGGGGCGGGGAGAATCCGGCACCCAGTGGGCGGTGATGACCCTTTCCCGCAATTCTTCTCCATCCTCTTTTCCACTCCACCCGGGGTACAGCCTCCATGGCTGGGACGGGGTCGGGGAGGTGAGAGAGAGAGTAAAGGTCTGTGGGGAAGTGTTGCTCCGCCAAGCCCTGGATGCACTCAGACGTGCCCTGTTCCCAGGGTTCGTGTCCAACGTGACCTCTGAGAGTCACTAGGCCCCTCTCTTCCTGCTGGGCGCTGCCCAGAGTTTGGACGGCTTGGGGGTGAGGTCAGTCCCTGGCCGGTCTCCCGGGCCTTCCCGTCTTGTGGGCAGAAGGGTGCTGGTTCCTGTTACGAAGCTTGGAGTCGCCATGGTGTTTGAACCTCCCCTCCTTGATTTGGAGGGGAATAACTGGCAACATGTGGGGGTGATGACCCTTTCCCGCACTTTTCTCCATCCTCTTTAACATTCCGCCCGGGTGCAAAGCTTCCAGGGCTGGGACGGGTTCGGGAATGGGAGAGAGAGTAAAGGTCAGAGGTGAAGTGTTGCTCCGCCAAAGCCGGGGTGCCGACCCTGGCATCCTGTTCCCAGGGGGCGTGTCCAACTTGACCTCTGAGAGTTACTTGGCCCCACACTTCCTGTTGGACAACGCCAGCTGTGGGCCTGAAGGGGGGGAGATCGGTCCCTAGAGGGTCTTGCATGCCTTTCCTTCCCGTTGCGGGTTCAGGAGGGTGCTCGTTCCCGTTATGAAGGGGGTTTACTGTGGTGATTCATCCTGCACTCTTTCGTTTGGAGGGGTGTGAAGAAGCTGGCACCCGGTTGGGGGTGATGAACTTTTCCCGCACTTCTACTCCATCCTCATTTCACTAAGCCCTGGGGCACAGCCTCCAGGGCTGGGAAGGATAGGGAACAGGACAGAGAGAGGAAAGGTCGGTGGGGAAGGTGTGCTCCAACAAACCCGGGGGGCCTCTCCACAGCGCCTTTTTCCCTGGAGCCGTGTCCACCTGGACCTCCGAGATTCACATAGCCCCTGTATTTCTGCTGGCCTCCCCCCGGCGGGGCGGTGTGCGAGGTTTGGTCAGTCCGTGGCGGGTCTACGTGCTTTTCTTTCACGTCGCAGGGGGAGGAGGGTGCTCATCCCGTTACAAAGTGGGGTGACACCGTGGTGGATGATCCTGCCCTTGTTGGCTTGGAGGGGCTGGGAGAAGCCGACAGCCTGTGGGCAGTGACATCCCTTTCCTGCACTTCTTCTCCATCCTCTTTTCCACTGGGCCTGGGGGTACAACCTCAAGGGCTCCGTGGAGTCGGGAAGGGGAGAGAGGAAAGGTTGGTGGGGAGTTTGGCTCCGCCAGCCAGGGGTGCCATTCCCTGGCACCCTGTTCACAGGGGCCTGTCCAACTTGACCTCGGAGATTCACTTGGCCCCTCTCTTCCTGCTGCGTGCCACCTGGCGGGGCGCCGGGTGAGGGGGGAGTTCGGTCCCTGGCGGATCTCGCACGCCTTTCCTTCCCATCGCTGTGGCAGGAGTGTGCTCATTCCAGTTACGAAGGGTGGGCACCATTGTGATTGATTCTGCCCTCGTTTGTTTGGAGGGGTGTGAAGAAACCAGCACCTTGTCGGGGGTTTTGACCCTTTCCCGCACTTCTACTTCATCCTCATTTCACTCATCCTGGGGGCACAGCCTCCAGGGCTGGGAAGGGTTGGGAAAGACAGAGAGAGAGGAAAGGTCGGTGGGGAAGAGTCGCTTCGCCAAATCCTGGATGTGCTCAGAGGCACCCTGTCCATAGGGTGCGAGTCCACCAGGATCTCACAACATTGCTTTGCCCCTCTCTTCCTGTTAGAGCTGCCCGATGGGGGCGGTTTGGGTGGGGAGAACGGATCCTGGCGGTTCTCGCGTGCCTTTCTTTCCCGTCGCGGAGGCAGGAGTGTGCTCTTTCCTGTTACAAAGAGTGGTGCCGCCCTGGTGGTTTCTCCTACCCTCTTTGGCTTGGAGGGGTGGGTTGAAGCCGGCACCCCGTGGGTGGTGATGACCCTTTCCCGCACTTGTTCTACATGCTCTTTTCAATCCATTCTGGGGCACAGACTCCGGGGCTGGGACGGGGTTGGAAAGGGGAGAGAGAGAAGAAAGGTTGGTGTGGAAGGGTTGCTCCACCAAGCCAGGGGTGGCGCTCCGTGGCACCCGGTTCCCAGGAGGGGTGTCCATCGGGACCTCCGAGAGTCACTTGGCCCCTCTCTTCCTGCTATCCGCCGCCTGGCACGCGTGGGGGTGGCGGGGAGGTCAGTCTCTGGCAGGTCTCGCATCCTTTCCTTCCCGTCGCGGGGGCAGGAGGGTGATCTTTCCCTTTATAAATGGGGGGTCGCCGTGGAGGTTGTTCCTTCCATTGTTTTCTTGGACGCGCAGGGAGATGCCGTCACCTGGTTGGGCGTGACGACACTTTCCATGCACTTCTACTCCATCCTCTTTTCATTCAGCTCTGGGCACAGCCTCCGGGGCTGGGTCAGGGTTGGGAAGGGAAGAGAGAGAGGAAAGGTTGGTGGGGTAGTGTGCTGGTTTCTGTTACGAATAGGGTTTCACCTTGGTGGTTGATCCTGCCCTTGTTGGTTTGGAGGAGTGTGAAGAAACCAGCACCTGGTGTGGGGTGACGACTTATTTCAGCACTTCTACTCCATCCTCTTTTCACTCAGCCCTGGGGCACAGCCTCCCGGGCTGGGAAGGGGAGAGACAGAGGAAAGGTCCCTGGGAAAGTGTGGCTACATCAAGCCCTGGATTCGCTCAGCGGTGCACTGTTCCCATGGGGCATGTCCACCAGGACCTCCGGCCTCTCTTTGCCCCTCTCTTCCTGAATGCCGCCGACCGGCAGGGGATTGGGTGTGGATGGAAGTTGGGCCCTGGCGTATCTCAGGTGACTTTCCTTCCCAACGCGGGGGGAAGAGGGTGCTCATTCCTGTTACAAATTGGGGCATCGCCGTATTGATTGCTCCTGCCCTCTTCAGCTTCAAGGGGTGGGGTGAACCCGGCACCCTGTGGGTGGTGACGACCCTTTCTCACACTTCTTCTCCATCCTCTTTTCCACTCCTCCCGGGGGTACAGACTCAGAGGCTGGGACTGGGTTGGGAATGGGAGAGAGAGAGGAAAGGTCGGTGGGGAAGGATTGTTTCGCCAAGGTCGGGGGGCCGCTCTGTGGTGCCTTGTTCCCAGGAGGCTTGTGCACCTGATCTCTGAACGTGGCTTGACTCCTCTCTTCCTGCTGAATGCCCCCCCGGCTGGGGACGGGTTGATGGGGGAGGTCGGTACCCAGCGGGTCTCTCACGCGTTTTCTTCCCTTTGCGTGGGCAGGAAGGTGTTCGTTCCCCTTAGGAAGAAGGGGATAACCATGGTTGTTGATCCTGCCCCCCTGGTCTTGGAGGGGTGAGTAGAAGCCGGCAGCTGGTGGGAGGTGACAACCCTTTCCTGCACTTCTACTCCGTCCTCTTTTCACTCCAGCCAGGGGCATGGCTTCCAGGGCTGATATGGGCTCGGGAAGGGGAGAGAGAGAGATAAGGTCTGTGGGGAAGCGTTGCTCCAACAAGCCCGGTATGCCGCTCCCTGGCATCCTGTTCCCAGGGTGCTTGTCCAACTTCACCTCCGAGAGTCACTGGCCCCTCTCTTCCTGCTGTCCGCCGCCCGGCGTGGGGCGGGTTGGGCTGGGAATTTGGTCCCTGGAGAGTCTCCAACGCTTTTCCTTTCCTTCGTGGTGAGAGGAGGCTGCTGGTTCCTGTTACGAAGTGGGGGGTGGCAGTGGTGGTTGATCCTGCACTCCTCGGTTTGAAGGGGCGGGGAGAAGCTGACACCGGTGGGTGGTGATGACCCTTTTCCACACTTCTTCTCCCTCCTCTTTTCCACTTCACCCAGGTTACAGCCTCCAGGGCTGGGACGGGGTCGGGAAGGTGAGAGAGAGAGTAAAGGTCTGTGTGGGAGGGTTGCTCCGCAAAGCCTGGTATGCGCTCATAGGTGCCCTGTTTCCAGGGTTCGTGTCCAACGTGACCTCTGAGAGTCACTTGGCCCCTCTCTTCCTGATGGGCGCCGCCCAGCAGGGGGCCAGCTGGGGGGTGATGTCAGTCCCTGGATGGACTCCCGGGCCTTCCCGTCGCAGGGGCAGAAGGGTGCTGGTTCCTGTTACGAAGCTGGTGGTCGCCATGGTGTTTGATTTTCCCCTCCTCGTCTTGGAGGGGCATGGAGAAGCCGGCACCCTGTGGGTGGTGATGACCCTTTCCTGCACTTCTTCTCCATCCTCTTTTCCACTCCGACCGTGGGCACAGCCTCCAGGGCTGGGAGGTGTCCTGAAGGGGAGAGAGAGAGGAAAGGTTGGTGGGGAAGCGTTGCTCCACCAAGCCCGGGGTGCCGCTCCCTGGCTCCCTGTTCCCAGGGGTCTTGTCCAACTTCACCTTCGAGAGTCACTTGGCCCCTCTCTTCCTGCTGGGCGCTGCTCAGCGAGGGGCCGGCTGGGGATGAGGTCAGTCCCTGGCCGGTCTCCCTGGCCTTTCCATTGCAGGGGCATAGGGGTGCGGGTTCCTGTTACGAAGCTGGGGGTCGCCACGGTGTTTGATCCTCTCCTCCTCTGCTTGGAGGGGCATGGAGAAGCCGGCACCCTGTGGGTGGTGACGACCCTTTCCCACACTTCTTCTCCATCCTCTTTTCCACTCCGCCCATAGGCACAGCCTCCAGGGCTGGGAGGGTCCTGAAGGGGAGAGAGAGAATAAAGTTTGTTGAGGAAGTGTTGCTCCGCCAAGCCCGGGGTGCCATTCCCTGGCACCCTGTTCCCAGGGGGCTTGTCCAACTTCACCTCTGATAGTCACTTGGCCCCTCTGTTCTTGCTGGGCGCTGCCTGGTGGGTTGCCGGGTTTGGGGGAGTGGTCGGTTCCTGGCTTGTCTTGCACCCTTTTCCTTCCCATCTCGGTGGCAGGATGGTGCTCGTTCCAGTTATGAAGGTTGTGTCACCATGGTGATTGATCCTCCCCTCCCCGGCTTGGAGGGGCATGGAAAAGCCGGGACCCTGTGGGTGGTGATGACTAATTCCCGCACTTCTACTCCATCCTCTCTTCACTCAGCCCTGGGGCATAGCCTCCGGCGCTGGGAAGGGGAGAGAGAGAGGAAAGTTCAGTGGGGAAGGGTTGATCCACCAAGCCCTGGTTGCGCTCAGCGTTGCCCTGTTCCCAGGGGGCATGTCCACCACTACCTTTGAGCCTCGCTTGGCCCCTCTCTTCCTGCCCGAAGCCGACCGGCAGGGGATTTGTTGGGGATGGAAGACAGGCCCTGGCGGGTCTCGCGTGACTTTCCTTCCCAACGCGGAGGGAGGAGGGTGCTATTTCCCGTTACAAAGTGTGGCATCACCATGTTGGTTCCTCCTGCCCTCTTCGGCTGCGAGGGGCAGGGTGAATCCGGCACCCTGTGGGTGGTGACGACCCTTTCTCGCACCTCTTCTCCATCCTCTTTTCCACTCATCCCGGGGGCACAGTCTCAGAGGCTGGGACAGGGTCGGGAATGGGAGAGAGAAAGGAAAGGTCGGTGGGGTAGGGTTGCTTTGCCAAGCTCGGGGGGCCACTCTGCGGCACCCTGTTCCCAGTGGGCTTGTGTACCTGGACCTCCGAACGTTCCTTGACCCCTCTTTTCCTGCTGACCTCCCCCCCTGCCGGTGACGGGTTGATGGGGGAGGTCGGTACCAAGCAGGTCTCTCACGGTTTTCTTCCCTTCGCGGGGTCAGGAGGGTGTTCGTTCCCCTTAGAATGAAGAGGATCACCATGGTTGTTGATCCTGCCCTCCTGGTCTTGGAGGGGTGGGTAGAAGCTGGCATCCGGTGGGAGGTGACGTCCCGTTCCTGCACTTCTACTCCATCCTCTTTTCACTCCGCCTGTTGGCATGGCTTCCAGGACTGAGACGGGTTCGGGAAGTGGAAACAGAGAGAAAAGGTCTGTGGGGAAGTGCTGCTCCGCCAAGCCCGGGGTGCCGCTTGAAGCGGCCCTGTTCCCAGAGGACGTGTCCACCGGGACCTCCCAGCATTGCTTTTCCCGTCTCTTCCTGTTGGCGCCGCCCGACAGGGGGTGTTTTGAAGGGGGGATAGTTCCCTTGCTGATCTCGTGTGCCTTTCCTCCCGTCGCGGAAGCAGGAGTGTGCTCTTTCCCGTTACAAAGTGGGGGATCTCTGTGGTGGTTGATCCTGTCCTCTTTGGCTTGGAGGGGCGAGGAGAATCCGGCAGCCAGTGGGCTGTGACGACCCTTTAACACACTTGTTCTCCATCCTCTTTTCCAATCTACTAAGGGCACAGCCTCCGGGTCTGGGACGGGGTCGGGAACGGGAGAGAAAGATGAATGTTCGGTGGGGAAGTGTTGCTCCGTCAAGCCCAGGGTGCCACTCCATGGCGCCCTGTTACTAGGGGGCATTTCTAACGTGACCTCCGAGAATCACTTGGCCCCTCTCTTCCTGCTGTCCGCCGCCCGGGGTTGGGCGGGTTGGGCTGGGAGTTCGGTCCCTGGCGAATCCCCCATGCCTTTCCTTTCCGTCCTTGTGAGAGGAGGCTGCTGGTTCCTGTTATGAAGTGGGGGGTCGCAGTGGTGTTTGATCCTGCCCTCCTCGGCTTGGAGGGGCGGGGAGAAGCCAGCACCCGGTGGGCGGTGATGACCCATTCCCGCACTTCTTCTCCATCCTCTTTTCCACAACACCCGGGGTACAGCCTCCAGGGCTGGGACGGGGTCGGGAAGGTGAGAGAGAGAGTAAAGGTCTGTGGGGAAGATTTGCTCTGCCAAGCCTGGGATGCGCTCAGAGGTGCCCTGATCCCAGGGTTCCTGTCTAAAATGACCTCTGAGAGTCCCTTGGCCCCCCTCTTCCTGCTGGGTGCCGCCCAGAGAGGAGCCGGCTGGGGGATGAGATCTGTCCCTGGCCGGTATTCCGGGCCTTCCTATCACGTGCGCAGAGGGTGCTGGTTCCTGTTACGAAGCTGGAGGTCGCCATGGTGTTTGATCCTACCCTCTTCAGCTTGGAGGGGCATGGAGAGTCCGGCACCTTGTAGGTGGTAACGTCCCTTTCCCGCACTTCTTCTCTATCCTCTTTTCCTCTCCGCCCAGAGCACAGCATCCAGTCCTGGGTGGTGTCCTGAAGGGAAGAGAGAAAGGAAAGTTTGGTGGGGAGTGAGGCTCCGTGAAGCCCGGGGTGCCGCTCCCTGGCAACCTGTTCTCAGGGGTCTTGTCCAACTTCACTTCTGAGAGTCACTTGGCCCCTCTCTTCCTGCTGGGTGCTGCCTGGCGTGTTTCCAGGTTCGGGGGGGTTGGTCGGTCCCTGGCGAGTTTGTTCGCCTTTCCTTCCCGTCCTTCCCGTCGCGGTGGCAGGATGGTGCTCGTTAAACTTATGAAGGGGGTGTCACCATCGTGATTGATCCTGCCCTCGTTTGTTTGGAGGGGTGTGAAGAAACCGGCACCTGCTGGGGGGTGATGACTTATTTCCGCACTTCTACTCCATCCTCTTTTCCACTCCGCCCGTAGGCACAGCCTCCAGGGCTGGGAGGTGTCTTGAAGGGGAGAGAGAGAAGAAAGTTGGTGGGGAAGTGTTGCTCCGCCAAGATCGGGGTGCCGCTCCCTGGCAAACTGGTCCCAGGAGGCTTGTCCAACTTCCCCTCCGAGAGTCACGTGGCCCCTCTCTTCCTGCTGGTAGCCGCCGGGCTGGTTGTCGGGTTTGGGGGGGTGGTCTGTCACTGGCGGGTATTGCACCCCTTTCCTTCCCATCTCGGTGGCAGTATGGTGCTCCTTCCAGTTATGAAGTTGGTGTCACCATGGTGATTGATCCTGCCCTTGTTGGTATGGAGGGGTGTGAAGAAACCGGCACCTGGTGGTGGGTGAAGATTATTCCCCCACTTCTACTCCATCCTCTTTTCTCTCAGCCCTTGGGCACAGCCTCCGGGGCTGGGAAGGAGAGAGAGAGAGGAAAGGTCGGTGGGGAAGTGTTGCTCCACCAAGCCCTGGATGCACTCAGCGGTACCCTGTTCCCAGGGGGCATGTCCACAAGGACTTCCGAGCCTCGATTTGCACCTCTCTTTCTGCCCGCCGCCGACCAGCAGGGGATTGGGTGGGGATGGAAGACGGGCCCTGGCGGATCTCGCATGACTTTCCTTCCCAACGCGGGGGGAGCCATGTGCTCATTCCTGTTACAAAGTGGGGCGTCACCGTGTTGATTGCTCCTGCCCTCTTCGGCTTCCAGGGGCGGGGTGACGCCAGCACCCTGTCGGTGGTGACGACCCTTTCTCGCACTTCTTCTCCATCCTCTTTTCCATTCCTCCCGGGGGTACAGTCTCAGAGGCTGGGATGGCGTCGGGAATGGGAGAGAGAGAGGTAAGGTCTGTGGGGAAGGGTTACTTCGCCAAGCTCAGGGGGCCGCTCTGCGGCGCCTTGTTCCCAGGGGGCTTGTGCACCTGGACTTCCGAACGTTACTTGACCTCTCTCTTCCTGCTGAATGCCCCCACGGCCGGGAAGGGGTTGATGGGGGAGGTCAGTACCTAGCGGATCTCTCATGCCTTTTCTTCCCTTCGCGGGGGCAGGAGGGTGTTCGTTCCCCTTAGGAAGAGGGGGATCACCATGGTTGTTGATCCTGCCCTCATGGTCTTGGAGGGGTGGGTAGAAGCCGGCAGCCCGTGGGAGGTGACGACCCTTTCCTGCACTTCTACTCAATCCTCTTTTCACTCCGTCCGGGGGCATGGCTTCCAGGGCTGAGACGGGGTCGGGAAGGGGAGAGAGAGAGAAAAGGTCTGTTGGGAAGCGTTGCTCCGCCAAGCCTGCGGTGCCGCTTAAAGGGGCCCTGTTCCCAGGCGACATGTCTACCGGGAACTCCCAGCATCGCTTTGCCCGTCATTTCCTGTTGGTGCCGCCCGATAGGGTGCATTTTGGGGGGGGGAGATAGGTCCCTGGCGGATCTCGAGTGCCTTTCTTTCCTGTCGCAGAGGCAGGAGTGTGCTCTTTCCCGTTACAAAGTGGGGGATCGCCATGGTGGTTGATCCTGCCCTCTTGGCTTGGATGGGCAAGGAGAATCTGGCAGCCAGTGGGCGGTGATGACCCTTTAACACACTTGTTCTCCATCCTCAGTTCCAATCCACTAAGGGCACAGTCTCCGGGGCTGGGATGGGGTCGTGAAGGGGAGAGAAAGAGGAAAGTTCAGTGGGGAAATGTTGCTACGCCAAGCCCGGGGTGCAGCTCCGTGGCGCCCTGTGCCCAGGGGGCACGTCTAACGTGGCCTCCGAGAGTCACTTGGCCACTCTCTTCCTGCTGTCCGCCACCCGGCAAGGGCCGAGTGGGGAGGAGGTCGGTCTCTGGCGGGTCTCGCATCCTCTCCTTCTTATCGCGGGGGCAGGAGAGTGTTCGTTACTTTTACGATGGGGTGTTCGCCGTGGTGGTTGATCCTGCCCTTGTTGGATTGGATGCACAGGGAGACGCTGGCACCTGGTGGGGAGTGACAAGACTTTCCGTGCACTTCTACTCCATCCTCTTTTCACTCAGCCCAGGGGCACAAGCTCCGGGCCTGGGACGGTGTTAGGAAGGGGAGAGAGAGAGGAAAGGTAGGTGGGGAAGGATTGCTCCCTCAAGGCCGTGGAGCCACTCCATGGCACCCTGTTACAAGGGAGCGTGTCAAACGAGACCTCCCAGAGTCACTTGGCCCCTTTCTTCTTGCTGGGAGCCACCCTTCGGTTGGCGGGATGAGGAGATAGCTCGGTCCCTGGCGGGTATCGCATGCTTTTCCTTCCAAACGCATGGGCAGATTGGTGCTCGTTCCAGTTATGAAGAAGGGGTCACCTTGGTGATTGATCCTGCCCTCGTTGGTTTGGGGGGTGGTGACGAAACCGGCACCCGGTTGGGGGTGACGAATTATTCCCGCACTTCTACTCCATCCTCTTTTCACTCATCCCTGGAACACAGCCTCCGAGGCTGCGAAGGGGAGAGAGAGAGGAATAGTCAGTGGCGAAGGGTTGCTCCACTCAGCCCTGGATGCACTCAGCGGTGCCCTGTTCCCAGGGGACTTGTCCACTGGGACCTCCCAGCTTCGCTTTGCCTGTCTCTTCCTGTTGGCGCCGCCCGACAGGGGCCATTTTGGGGGGGAGAGATCGATTTCTAGCCGGTCTCGTGTGCCTTTCTTTCCCGTCGCGGAGGCAGGAGGGTGTTCTTTCCCATTATAAAGTGGGGGTCGCCATGGTGGTTGATCCTGCCCTCTTTGCCTTGGAGGGGCGAGGAGAATCCGGCAGCCGGTGGGCGGTGACGACCCTTTAACGCACTTGTTCTCCATCCTCTTTCCAATCCACTAAGGGCACAGCCTCCGAGGCAGTTACGGGGTCGGAAAGGAGAGAGAAAGAGGAAAGTTCGGTGGGGAAGTTTTGGTCCGCCAACACCGGGGTGCCGCTCCGTTGCGCCCTGTTCCTAGGGGGAGTATCTAACGTGACCTGCGAAAGTCACTTGGCCCCTCTTCTCCTGCTCTCCGCCACCCAGCGGGGAGCAGGGAGGGCTGGGAGTTCGGTCCCTGGCGGGACTCCCATGCCTTTCCTTTACGTCGCAGGGAGAGGAGGCTGCTCGTTCCTGTTAGGAAGTGTGGTGTTGCAGTGGATGTTGACCCTGCACTCCTCTGCAGGGAGGGGTGTGGAGAAGCCGACACCCGGTGGGCGGTGACGACCCTTTTCTGCACTTCTCCATCCTCTTTTCCACTCCTCCCAAGGGCACAGCCTCCAGGGCAAGGAAGCAGTGGGGAAGGTGAGAGAGAAAGTAAAGGTCTGTGGGGAAGGGCTTCTCCGCCAAGCCCGCATGCGCTCAGAGGCGCCCTTTTCCCAGGGGGCGTGTCCAATTGGACATCATAATATTGCTTTGCTCCTCTCTTCCTGGTGGCACCGCCTGTCGGGGGGCGGTGTGTGGGGTAAGTTCGATCCCTGGCGGGTCTTCCGGGCCTTTCCGTCGTGAGGGCAGGAGGGTGCTGGTTCCTTTTACGAAGCTGGGGGTCGTCATGGTGGTTGATCCTGCCCTCCTCGGCTTGGAGGGTCGGGGAGAAGCCGGCACCCTGTGGTCGGTGACAACTCTTTCCCACACTTCATCTCCATCCTGTTTTCCACACAGTCCGTGGGCACAGCCTCCAGGGCTGGGAGGTGTCAGGAAGGAGAGAGAGAGAGGAAAGGTCAGTGGGGAAGTGTTGCTCTGCCAAGCACAGGGTGCCGTTCCCTGGCACCCTGTTCCCAGTAGGTGTGTCCTACGTGACCTCTAAGAGTCACTTGGCCCCTCTCTTCCTGCTGGGCGCTGCAGGCGGTGGGCTGGATGACGGGGGAGTTCGGTCCCTAGCGGTTCTCCCACGCCTTTCCTTCCAGTTTCGGGTCCAGGAGGGTGCTCGTTCCCGTTAAGAAGGGGGTTCACCTTGGTGATTGATCCTGCCCTCCTTGATTTGGAGGGGTGTGAAGAAGTCGGCACCCGGCTGGGGGTGATGACCCTTTCCCGCACTTCTACTCCATCCTCACTTCACTCAGCCCGGGGGCACAACCTCTGGGGTTGGGAAGGGTCGGGAAGGGGAGAGAGAGAGGAAAGGGCGGGGAAGGGTTGCTCCGCCAAGCCCGGGAGTCCGCTCCATAGTGCCTTTTGCCCAGGGGCGTGTCCATCGGGACCTCTGAGAGTCACTTGGCCCCTCTCTTCCTGCTGTCCGCCGCCGGGCATGGGAGGAGGTAGGGGGGTGTCAGTCTCTGGCAGGACTCGCAAAGCTCTCCTTCTCATCACGGGGTCAGGTGGGAGCTCATTTCTGTTACGAATGGGTGGTCGCCGTGGTGGTTGATCCTGCCCTCATTGTCTTGGAGGCACAGGGATATTCCGGCACCTGGTTGGGGATGACAACACTTTCCCTGAACTTCTACTCCATCCTCTTTTCCTCAGCCCTGGGGCACAACCTCCGGGGCTGGGACGGGGTCGGGAAGGGGAAAGAAAGAGGAAAGTTAGGTGGAGAATTGTTTCTCCACCAAGCCCGGGGTGCCGTTCCCTGGCACCCTGTTCCCAGGGGGCTTGTACAACTTGACCTCCGAAAGTCACTTGGTCCATGTCTTCCTGCTAGGCGCCACCCAGTGGGGTGCCGGATGAGGAGGAAGGTTGGTCCCTGGCCAGTCTCGCACGCCTTTCCTTCCCTTCGCGGTGGCAGGAGGGTGCTTGTTCCAGTTATGAAGGGGGCTCAACATGGTGATTGATCCTGCCCTCGTTGGTTTGGAGTGCTTTGAAGAAACCGGCTCCCGGTGGGCGGTGATGACCCTTTCCCGCTCTTCTACTCCATCCTCTTTTCACTCAGCCCTGGGGCACAGCTTCCGGAGCTGGGAAGAGTCGGGAAGGGGAGAGAGAGAGGAAATGTCGGTGGGGAAGGGTTGCTCCGCCAAGCCCTGGATGCGCTCTCTGGTGCCCTGTCCCCAGTGGGCGTGTCCACTGGGACCTCCCAGCATCACTTTGCCCCTCTCTTCCTGTTGGCACCGCCCGACGGGGGGCAGTTTGGGGGTGAGATCGGTCCTTGGCGTGCCTCACGTGCCTTTCCTTCCCGTCGCAGGGGCAGGAGGGTGCTCATTCCCATTACAAAGTGGAGTGTCCTTGTGGTAGTTGATCCTGCCCTCCATGGATTGGAGGGGCTTGGAGAAGCTGGCAGCCGGTGGGCGGTCATGACCTTTTCCCGCACTTCTTCTCCATCTTCTTTAACATTCCGCCCGGGTGCACATCCTCCGGGGCAGGGACAGGGTTGGGAAGGGGAGAGATAGAAGAAAAATCTGTGGGGAAGGGTTGCTACGAGAAGCCCGGGGGTCCGCTGCACGGCTCCCTGTTCCCAGGGGGCGTGTCTATCAGGACCTCTGAGCCTCCCTTGGCCCCTCTCTTCATGCCCTCCGCCCATAGGCAGGGGATTGGGTGGGGTTCGAAGTCATGTCCTGGCGGGTCTCGCTCACCTTTTCTTCTCGTCGCAGGGATAGGAGGGTGCTCATTCCTATTACAAAGTGGGGTATATCGTGGTGGTTTATCCTGCCCTTTCCGACTTGGAAGTGCGGGGTGAAGCCGGCACCCTGTGGGTGGTTACGAAACTTTCCCGCACTTCTTCTCCATCTTCTGTTCCAATCCACCCTGGGGCACAGCGTCCGGGGCAGGGACGGGGTTGGGAAGGGTAGAGAGAGAAAAATTCAGAGGGGAAATGTTGCTCCGCCAAGGCCGGGGTGCCGCTCCCTGGCACCCGTTTCCCAGGGGCGTGTCCAACTTGAACTCTAAGAGTTACTTGGCCCCACTCTTCCCGTTGGGCTATGCCGACTCGGACCTGGATGGGGTTCAGGTCAGTCCCTAGCAGGTCTCGCACACCTTTTCTTCCCGTCGCGAGTTCAGGAGAGTGCTCGTTCCCGTTATGAAAGGGGCTCACCGTGGTGATTTATCCTGCCCTCTTTCATTTGGAGGGGTGTGAAGAAGCTGGCACCTAGTTGGGGGTGGCAACCTTTCCCGCACTTCTACTCTATCCTCATTTCACTCCGCCCGGGGGCACAGCCTCCAGGGCTGGGATGCGATCGGGAAGGTGAGAGAGAGAGTAAAGGTCGGTGGGGAAGGGCTTCTCCGCCAAGCCCGCATGAGCTCAGAAGCGCCCTGTTCCCAGAGGGCGTGTCCAATGGGACCTCCTAGCATTGCTTTGCTCCTCTCTTCCTGGTGGCGCCGCCAGGCGGGGGCCTTGTGGGGGATAAGTTCGGTCCCTGGCGGGTCTTCCGGGCATTCCCGTTGCTGGGGAAGGAGGGTGCTGGTTCCTGTTACGAAGCTGGGTTCGCCATGGTGGTTGATCCTGCCCCCCTCGGCTTGGAGGGGCGGGGAGAAGCCAGCACCCTGTGGTTGGTGAAGACCCTTTCCCACACTTCTTCTTCATCCTGCTTTCCACTCCTTCCATGGGCACAGCCTCCAGGGCTGGGAGTTATCAGGAAGGGGAGAGAGAGAGGAAAGGTCGGAGGGGAAGTGTTGCTCTGCCAAGCACAGTGTGCCATTCCCTGGCACCCTGTTCCTAGTGGGTGTGTCCAATTTGACCTCTGAGGGTCACTTGGCCCCTCTCTTCCTGCTGGTCGCCACTGGCGGGGGGCTGGATGGGGAGAGAGGTCGGTCCCTAACGGGTCTTGCACGCCTTTCCTTCCAGTTGCGGGTCCGGGAGGGTGCTCGTTCCCCTTAAGAAGGGGCTTCACCTTGGTGATTGATCCTGCCCTCGTTGGTTTGGAGGGTTTTGAAGAAACCAGCACCCGGTGGGAGGTGATGACCATTTCCCGCTCTTCTACTCCATCCTCGTTTCACTCCGCCCGGGGGCACAGCCTCCAGGGCTGGGAAGAGTCAGGAAGGGGAGAGAGAGAGGAAAGGTAGGTGGGCAAAGGTTGCTCCGCCAAGCCCTGGATGCGCTCACAGGCGCCCTGTCCCCAGTGGGCGTGTACACCGAAAACTCCCAGCATCGCTTTGAATCCCTCTTCCTGTTGGCGCTGCCCAACAGGGGGCGGTTTGGGGGGGAGATCGGTCCCTGGCGGGTATCACGTGCCTTTCCTTCGGATCAGAGGGGCTGGAGGGTGCTCATTCCCGTTACAAATGGAGTGTCCTGTGGTAGTTGATATTGCCCTCCTTGGATTGGAGGGGCTTGGACCATGGATTGGAGGGGCTTGGAGAAGCCAGCAGCCGGTGGACGGTGACGACCTTTTCCCGCAAATCTTCTCCATCTTTTTTAACATTCTGCCTGGGTGCACAGCCTCCAGGGCTGGGACGGGGTCGGGAATGGGAGAAAGAGAGGAAAGGTCGGTTCGGGAAGGGTTGCTCCGCCAAGCCCGGGGTCCGCTCCATAACTCCTTTTACCCAGGGTCATGTCCACCGTTACCTCTGAGAGTCACTAGGCCCCTCTCTTCCTGCTGTCTGCCGCCGGGCATGGGGCGAGGTAGGGGGGAGGTCAGTCTCTGGCCGGACTCGCACTGCTCTCCTTCCCAACGCGGGGGCAGGTGGGTGCTGGTTTCCGTTACAAATGGGGGGTTGCCGTGGTGGTTGATCCTGCCCTTGTTGGCTAGGAGGTGCGGGGAGACTCCGGCACCTGGTTGGGGATGATGACACTTTCCCTGCACTTCTACTCCATCCTCTTTTCACTCAGCCATGGGGCACAGCCTCAGGGGCTGGGACGGGGTCGGGAAGGGGAGAGAAATAGGAAAATTTGGTGGGGAAGTGTTGTTCCGCCAAGTCCGGGGTACCGCTCCGTGGCGCCCTGTTCATAGGGGGCGTGTCTAACTTGACCTCCGAGAGTCACTTGGCCCCTCTCTTCCTGCTGTCCGCCGCCCGGCGTGGGGCGGGTTGGTCTGGGAGTTCGGTTCCTGACGAGTCTCTCACACCTTTCCTTTCCGTCGCGGTAAGAGGAGGCTGCTCGTTCCTGTTACGACATGGGGGTTCGCCGTTCTGGTTGATCCTCCCTTATTCGGCTTGGAGGGGCATGGAGAAGGTGGCAACCTGGGTGCGGTGACGAACCTTTCCCACACTTCTTCTCCATCCCCTGTAACATTCCGCTTGGGTGCACAGCCGGTGGGGCTGGGAAGGGGTTGGGAATGGGAGAGAGAGGAAAGGTCGGTGGGGAAGGTTTGCTCCGCCAAAACCGGGGGGAGGCTCCACAGCGCCTTTTTCACAGGGTGCGTGTCCACTGGGACCTAGGAGTGTCAATTGGCCCCTCTCTTCCTGCTGTCCGCCACCCGGCGGGGGGCCATGTGTTTGGGAGTTCGGTCCTTGGCAGGTCTCACGTGCTTTTCCTTCTCGTCGCGGGGGGAGGAGCATGCTGATTCCGTTAAAATGCGTCGGGTCGCCATGGTGGTTGATCCTGCCCTCATTGGCTTGAAGGGGCTGGGTGAAGCCGGCATCCTGTAGGCGGTTTTGACCCTTTCCTGCACTTCTTCTCCATCCTCCTTTCCACTCCACTCGGGGGCACAGCGGGCAGGGCTCGGAGGAGTCGGCAAGGGGATAGAGAGAGGAAAGGTCGGTGGAGAACTGTTGCTCCACCAAGCCCGGGGTGCCGTTCCCTGGCACCCTGTTCCCAGGGGGCTTGTACAAGTTGACCTCCGAAAGTCACTTGGTCCATCTCTTCCTGCTGGGCGCTGCTCAGCGGGGCGACGGATGAGGGGGGAGGTTGGTCCCTGATGGGTCTAGCACGCCTTTCCTTCCCGTCACTGTGGCAGGAGGGTGTTTGTTCCAGTTATGAAGGGGGCTCACCATGGTGATTGATCCTGCCCTCGTTGGTTTGGAGGATTTTGAAAAAACTGGCACCCGGTGGGAGGTGATGACCCTTTCCCGCTCTTCTACTCCGTGCTCTTTTCACTTCACCCGGTGGCACAGCCACCGGGGCTGGGAAGAGTCGGGAAGGGGAGAGAGAGGGGAAAGGTCGGTGGGGAAGGGTTGCTCCGCCAAGCCCTGGATGCGATCACAGGCGCCCTGTCCCCAGTGGGTGTGTCCAAAGGGACCTCCCAGCATCACTTTACCCTACTCTTCCTGTTGGCGTCACCCAACAGGGGGCGGTTTGGGGGGGGATCGGTCCCTGGCTGGTCTTGCCTGCCTCTCCTTCCCGTCGCAGGGGCAGGAGGGTGCTCATTCCCTTGATAAGGTGGAGTTCCGCCGTGGTAGTTGATCCTGCCCTCCTTGGATTGGAGTGGCTTGAAGAAGCCAGCAGCCGGTGGGCGGTGATGTCCTTTTCCCGTGCTTCTTCTCCATCCATGTTCTTTATCAATCCGCTCGGGTGCACAGCCCCCGGGGCTGGTATGGAGTCAGGAATGGGAGAGAGAGAAGAAAGAATGGTGGGCAAGGGTTGCTACGTGAAGCCTGGTGGGCCGCTGAACGGTGCCCTGTTCCCAGGGGGAGTGTCCACCAGGACCTCCGAGCCTCGCTTGGCCCCTCTCTTCATGCCCACCACCGACAGGCAGGGGATGGGGTGGGGTTCGAGGTCAGGCCCCGGCGGATCTCACGCGACTTTCCTTCACGTCGCGGGGGGAGGAGGGTGCTCATTCCAATTACAAAGTGGGGTACAT
>PVKS010005665.1:0-83582 GCA_004027875.1 Aplodontia rufa
TATATATATATATATATATATATAATTTCATTAGAAGCTTGTTTGATTGTTCAACACATAAATTTATGAATAAGAAAAGAGCATTTTGTGTAACTAATAAATTTCAGCATTTAATTTAAAAAAAAGATTTTCTTATTTTCAAAGGCTGTTAATCTTCTTTAAATTTCTATTTTTACATAGGTTTAAATATTTATATTAAAAGATTAAATTTAAAGATGTATATTTTTGGCCAGTTGAATTCCTTCTCTACATTGCTTATTCTTTTTCTCATTTTCAAATTGTTGGTCTTTTTCTCATTGATTTATATAATTGGTATGATAACTTGTTTTCAACTAAATTTAAGGTAATGTATTTAAGGTAATGCTATTCATTTTAATACAACTGTAGGAAAATTTAATATATTTTGTGAAAACAGATAAGACATGTTGAAATGGAAAAATAGAGTAAAAAATATATAACTGAGAAAAGGCAAGAAAGATGGGGGAAAGGAATGTTAAAATATGAAGAAAATAGAAAATAGTAATTAAATATGTATAAAGTCACATATGCCATAATTCATTTTCATGTAATGAAGCAAATATAATAGTTAAATGACAGAGATTTTCAGAGTAGACTTTAAAAAACCTTTGCAGCTTGTAAGAGACAAACCTAAATTATTAGGTTTCACAAATGATAAAAATAAAGAATAAAAAGTGCAATGGAATTAAAAGCCAAAAGGAATCTGGTACAGCTGTATTATATCTGAATCAATAGGCCTGAAGCTCCAAATCGATCCTGGAAATAGTGGTACTTTATAATCACTACATTATTATTTC
This sequence comes from Aplodontia rufa, assembly GCA_004027875.1. Taxonomy (NCBI): domain Eukaryota; kingdom Metazoa; phylum Chordata; class Mammalia; order Rodentia; family Aplodontiidae; genus Aplodontia; species Aplodontia rufa. The sequence continues at coordinate 816 of PVKS010005665.1, forward strand.
AACAAATGTAATCCACCCCTAACAAATGACAATTTTTAACATGCATGCACTAATTGTATTGCTTCAAAATAAGTAAAGTAGAACTAAAATGAAAAGAAGAAATCAACAAAACCACACTCTATGTACTTCGTTTGATAGGTGATGAATCTTGTCAAATGCTTTTTCTGCATTTATTATAGAAAATATATTTTTCTTTATTTAGTTTATGGGAACTTAGATTGATTTATGAACATTTGAAGGAGCTTGTAGTCCAGCAATAGATCTCTGAGACACACGCAGAGAGTCCTAATATGTTGTTGAACTCAATGTACTAATCTTTTAAGAATTTTAAAACTTGCATTCATAAGAGAGATATGCCTATAGAATCATTTCTTCTTATATCTTAATCAGGTTTCTTATTAGCTACTTCCATGAAATGAGTTGGAAATAACTTTCTCACTCAAATTCTCTGAAATTTCCTTTCTTAGGTTTTGTACTCCTCTTGTTAGTTACACATTTACAGTTGCTGTGCTAACAAAGCATGTCTTTGTCATCGTTTCTCTTTTTATTTCTCATAATACTCTTTATCTTAAAGCAGCATTTTTCAGATATTAATGAGTCATCTTGATTATTTTAATGCTTGCTCTTTGCAGAATATGTTTGAGTTAATTCATCTATGACTTTAATGTGAATTTATTTTACAACCCTTGTAGCTGATTTTTGTTCTTCCAAATCTCATCCGACACTCTACCTTTTAATGGTGATTTTCAGTCCATGTGTACTTATTAGTTCCTGCCAGATTTATTCTAAATATACCAATGTGGTATTTTTCTTTTTCTACCATTCTTATTTTCACTTTGATTAATTAATTTTTTCATTGTAATAATGTATGAAATAATAAAATACTGTTTGAAAATCACACCTCCTTATTTTATTTTTGTGCTTGTTGATTCACTTATGGCCTTCCTTGCAATTAAACCCTTTAAGTCTTAATGAATTTGAAATGTAAGATCCTTATCCATGTGTGTTACACTTCAGCTCCGACTTTTGGGAGACTGTTATCATGCATGTTATGTTTAAGTATGTTACAGACCTTATAGATTGTTATGGTTTCTGCTTAAATAATCATCTGTCTTCTAGGAATTCTAAGGGAAAAACAGTCTTTTGTTTGTTTTTGCGTAGACCTTTTTTTTTTCTTCTTTAAAGAGAGAGGGACAGTGAGAGAGAAAGAGAGAATTAATTTCATTTAGCTTTTCATGTGGCCTTTGCAGCTCCGAGACTTCGATGTGTATAGTGCTGGGGTCTGAACTCAAGTACTCACGCAGGCCAGGCAAGCGCAGTAACCGTTGAGCCACGGCTCCAGCCCCTGCATCATCTTTTGTACCAACCCACATTCTTCCCATTCTGCTGTTTGTCACTTCTTTCTGTAGATCTGAATGTCCATCTTGTGGCATATTTCTTGCACCTGAAGAACTCCCACTAGAATTTCATGTGCTAGGAGTATTGATAACATATTCTTCTATCGTACATATGCAGAAGTCATTATTTTACCTTGATTTTTGTTGAATAATTTCACTGGGTATAGAATTTTAGTTAACTTTCCCACCAGCATCTTAAGATGTCGGTCAGTTAAATTCTTTCCTGCAGTCTTCTCTACCATGGATTCTTAGTAAGGTGTTTTCTTTTTTTCTGAGTTCTTTTCAGGTATTACCTTTAGTTCTGGTTTTAGGAATTCTAGAATATGTCTAGGCATAGCTGCATTTCTGTTATCATGTTGTGTACACCTTGTAACTTTATGTTTGAGAAATTATTGATAAATATTTCTTCAAAAATATCTGTCATATTTTCTTCCTCTTCTATTTCTGAGATTTCAAAAGAATATATAGTAGATATTGTCCAGTAGGTAACTGAAGTTTTCTTTATATTTTAAAAATCTTTTTCTCGGGCTGGAGCGGTGGCTCAGCGTTTATGGCACTTGCTTGGCATGTGCAAGTACTCGGGTTCAAACCCCAGCACCACGTACACAACGAAGTCTCAGAGCAATGAAAGCCATGTGAAAAACTAAATAAAAATTGATTCTCTCTTTCTCTCTCTCTCTCACTGTCCCCTCTTTCTTTAAAAACAAAATCTTTTTCTCTCTTTTTTCTTTAGAACAGATAATTGCTATCAGCAGATAATATGTATTCTTAAACTTCTCTAATCCTTTACTACTGTATTCTTCTGTGTTTGTTTTATGGATTTTTCATTTCAGATTAGGTTTAAGTTTTTAAAATTCATATAGTTTTCAGATGTCTTCTTGTGTTTCATTATAATAATACTTTTTTTAAAGACAGACGGACAGTGAGAGAGAGAGAGAAAGAGAGAGAGAGAATCAATTTTTATTGAGTTTTTCACATGGCTTTCATTGCTCTGACACTTAGTTGTGTACGTGGGTGCTGGGGTTTGAACCTGTGTACTTACTTGAGCATGCTGAGCAAGCGCCGTAACCGCAGAGCCACCGCTCCAACCCTATAATAATATTTTAAGGGGCAGGAGCATTGGTTCAGCAGTAGAGCACTGCTTGCCTGGCATGTGTGAAGACCCAGGTTGGAACCCCATCACCACATATACAATTAAGCATCAGAGAAACAAAAACTACATGAAATAAATCAATAAATTCATCTCTCTGTGTCCTTCAAAAAATAAATAATAATAATATTTTAATACTTTGGTCATATTTATAATAGCAACAAAGATCCAAAATTTATCACATCTTGGGGTCTATTTCTATTGACTATTATTTTCTTTTCTGGTGAGGGTCATATTTTCCTGTTAATATACAAGTCTGGAAAATCTTATCACATAATGGCAAATGTGGCTAATTATAGCAACTTTGACTTTTTCCTTCTAAGGATGCTATTTTTCCTAGGAGGCTGTTCACATATTTGTACTCAAACTTCAGGTTCCATTTTTCATCTTTGAAGCAGCAGCTGAAATCTCTGGTCAGTTCCTTTAGATTTTCAACTTTTGATTTCTCTCAGGACTTGGAGTTTTCCTGAGGTTGGATCAATGAGTGTCAAGTTTACATAAAGAGTTTGAGGTTGCTCTTCCTGTGTCACCCTGTTTTCCTTGTTTCTTCCTCCTACACATATACGCACAGACACAAGAATTTCCAAGGAAGAACTTTGTTAACCCTGAATTTGTTTTTTTGATTTCATAGGTACATAAGAATGCCAGTCACACCATGAAGACCTGCAAGTACCCTGAGGCAGAAGGCAGGAGAAACTTAAATCTCCCTCTATACATTTATTTACCTTACAGAGTCAATTATTTCTTCTCCTTTTAGCCACTCACTAGTTCCTCCAAATAATCTTTATTCATTCCCTGGAGTTGATTACTGTCTGTGGGGTAAGCCATAGCCGGGTGAGCCAGATGAAGTCACTTCTGGTAACACCAAAAGCAAATCTCTTTCTTACTATATTTTAATCTACATGAAGGGATCCCCACACAGAGGAGTCACACACAGGCTCACAAAGACTCCTTTTCTTATCCTTAGTGTGTTACACAAAGGAAAATATCCTGTTCCACACTCTACAGCTGTTTATATGTCTATTAAAACAGCAAGACAGAATCCATCCGAGTTCTGCTTTGTAGGAAGAATTTAAACTTACTCCTCAATAAAATGGACAAACAGGAGATCCAGTAGAGAATAGCCTGAGGGTTGCTCGTTCATAGCGAAAGATTTATTTAGTCAGTGACTTAAAGCTGAGACTAATTTTCTTCTTCAAAAAATAAGTGACATTAATACATATTTTCACCCAAAGGGATACCATATATAGGTTTTGTTTGGGTCTAAAATGTTTTCATTTCTTTAACAAAAAAAATACTGTGTAAATAGATGGTGTGTCTTATAAGAGAAATCACTTTATTTAACCCTCTCCACAAGTCCCACAATGCCCTTTCTCCTGATGCATAACTAGTGTTTAATGACAATAGTATTTGCATTTTAAATTACTTTGTGTGCACTGGATGTTTGCTCTGATCATGCCAAGTACATTGCCTTTGGCAAGGTGGGGAGTGTTTATTCTGCAGTTGTAATTAACTCATGATGAAAAAAATGCCACATGATCTTAACAAATAAAGAATTTTTGTTAACAATTCTTCATTTTTGATCACACGGTAGAAAATTAATACATAATTTTCTTTCAGTTTTGAAAATAGTCTACCATTCTCTTAAGACAATGTTTTCTTTAGCTCTATGGTATTAATTATTACATTAAAAGGTAAAGTATTTCGATGATTATGAACATGCAGGCCTTTATAAGTCTATTGAAATTTATCTACTTCCTGCCACTCTGCTCCAAAATCATAATAATTAGAATTAATAATTAGAGAAATAGGTTCCAGGGTACCCCATTACTTCTCCCGAATAATCTGTAATATTTCATTTCTCAGTCAAAATTTTTTCTCTGTAAACAATGCATTTTTAGATGACAAATTACACCAATGTTTTCCCACTTTAGTTTCTTGTTATCCATATTTAATGTCAATGTACATAAAGTAAAATTACTGATTATAATTGTAAATATTATGTTACATTCTAAGATTTTGATTATGAAAATTGTTACCTATGCTAGATATTCTAAAATAAAAAGTAAGTTAAATTCCAAAATATATGTGTTTAAAAATAATGAAATAATATTATAAACATGAGAAAATAAACTATCCTTATGGTGAAAGATATAATAATCATATTAATATTTGAGTACATTTTAAAGAATGAATAATCCAAAAATTTTTGAAGAAATAGCATATAATATGTACATTCTTCATTATTATTATTATTTTTTTTTGGTATCAAGGATTGAAACCAGGAGTACTGAATCACAGAGTCACATCTCTAGCCCATTTTTTATTTTTTATCTGCTAAATTGCTGAAGCTGGCTTTGAATTTGTGATCCTCCTGCTTCAGCCTCCAAAGCTTCTGGAATCACAGGCATGAGCCACCACACCCTGCATTCTCCAGAATTTTAGGATTTATAAATCAGTATGGTTCAAACTCACTCTTGAGTTTTTCATTTATATAGTCAATGTACAAACAAATATAAATTCAAATCATAACCTGGAATGGGAGACTGTCATATATAATAGGACTTAATTATCTTAAATGAATTTAGGTATGCTTTATCTTTACTCTGAACTAGAGTAATTCTGTTTTGTCTACTGTATGCCATTATATCGGTAGTGTTTTATAGATTTACTCTTTAACTCATAATTAATCAAATCTTTTGTAAGATGAACTTTTGAAGTCAGTTCTGTTTTCTGGCATGCCAATGCCACACAAAGCCGTCTTTAGACAGTGAAGCGTGGTATCTATCTTCCTTTGGTTAACAAATGTGCTGAAAAAAATAGATATATTGGAATCTTGGAAAAATTGTTGAGTCTATTCACAGGAAATAAACACTGTATTTTGGGTAAGGTTACGATGCATATTTCTTTGGATTGTGGGTGGAGGGTGGAAGCATGTCTCGATAGGCAGTGGCAGGCAGATCCAAGCTCATGACCAGGTTTAAGGAACAGGTAACTTAGATACTAAGGTGCAAATAAAGGCTTTCTTGTGATTTATTTATTGTCAATGACTCAGTTTTCACATCCATAGGTCACAATGAACTCAAAGCAAATAGATTTAAAATACATCTCAGCACAGTTGTTTTAGAATTCAATGTGCTAGGCATGAAGCAGATCCAAAAGTGAGAGCTACCCTCAAGGAAAGTCATCTTTTCCAGTGAGTTACACAGTAAGGTGGAAGTTGATAAGAGGCCAAAAAGAGTCCATCTGCTTTCAAGGGCTCACATGGAAGAGGCTTTCTGAGAAGGAAGTGGATACACCTAAAATGCCTCTGGAAATGAGAATGGGAAGTGTATTTGGGAACTGTTAAGACTTGGAAAGAATTTATAAAGAATCAAATAGTTCTAGCGACTTATGGAACAGTGTTTAAGTTGAGAATTACTGTCAACTACCCTGCTTACATTCCAGTATTCAATCTGAAGATTTTACTGTTGTTAATTTATGTAATTGAAGGTTTTTAGCTGTCTCGTATTCAATGCCTTCAATTCTAATCTATAAAACTCATACCAAAAGCATATTACATTATGAACTGAAATGTTAGTAATAGAATGCATTCATTTAACCTGAATGGAAAAAAATGTGAAATACCTTTTTTGGTCCAGTGGGTACACTAATAATAACAGATGATCAGTGAGTACAACAGCAAGGACTTTTTTTAAAAAAAAATGTACAAGATCTGTAATCCTTTATCTGAGATATAAACTCAACTTCTCAGTCTGTTGTAATATAAGACAATCCATTGAACTCATGGTTGAGTGTCGTTTCTAATGATGTCAATGATTTTCATCACATACTGAAATGAATCCCACAAGTATGAATCATTCATTCTTGATCCAAAGCAAGAAATTGTTACGTAGATCTTCACTATCACTTGGAAGTTTGCAAGAAGTGCAATGCAATGATCACTAGTAGTCACACTGTTTGAGTGGTTTTCTGTACCGTTTAGACATGATTAGAACAGTATTTTCCAAAGCAAGGTGATTCCTGAAACCATAAGTTAATTGTCATCTGAAAAGGGTGTCTTTCTCAAATTACCTTGGAAAATTTATTCCAAAGTTGGATGTTAAATTAGATTGTTTTATAAACTTAAAACAATCAAAATTTTTAGTTATTGAACACTGTAAAATTTCCAATAAGGGATGAAATGTATAACATAGTATTAACTTAATTACATGGATTTTACTCTGCACATGAAAAATGCATATACATACATATATATGAATGTGTGAAAATATTCATCTGAAATGTTTTTGGTAATGTGACATATAGGTAGAAAGGAACCTGGTATGTACTTCTTAGAATTCACTCATATTAGATTTTCATTTTTGATAAATGATCTTGGTCCTGCTAAAAAGTGGTTCTCTTGCAGTTCCACCTAAGCTGAAATTATCTTTAGAGGAAGCATGTGGGCTTGCAAAGAAATTAAAGGCCAGTGAAAGGAAACAATCATTTCCTGTCATTTTCCTGTCTGGTTCCTCATTCCTCCTCTTCTTTAGCAAAATCGTAACAGTAAAGACATTGTCCTCACTCTACGCTAATGGCTAAAAATACACTAGAGTATCTCACCGGTTAATAACACTGGCTGCATATCTGTACCTCTTGGAGAGATGAAACAACAGACAACTCAGGTCACACACCAAGCCATGAGCGCCCTTGTCTGATAAACATGCACATCCGGAGAAGAGACACTCATGTATGTGGAGAGGAGAAGGAGTGAGGAAGTCACTATTCTTGAGCTGCTGCTATTTTCATCAGCAATTGTCCAATGAGACACAGGGATGAAGAAATCTCCCTCAGCTGCTCCTGGTCTTCATTTCTAGCACTCTAATTGTAATCATGTATCTTTGAAGTTGCTGAACATAATCTAAGTTAAAGATGGGAGCTAATCTCCAAGTGTTGCTTTGTCAAGATGCCATCTTTAAGTCAGGACTCATTCTTGCTTTGGTATTTCCATGAAAACTACTACTTTGTTTTGTTTCTTTCTTTGTTTTGTCACTTTAAATGATGCTGAAAATAGTACTTACTTCATGTTACAGGTGATGAATCACCTAAACCATTTAGTGCACACTATACGTCAATCATTTCAATCCTTATCACATTGGCAAATAAGTACAAATGCATTAGAGGTTCAAGCATTCATCTTATTTCTAACAAAATGGAAATAATTAAAATGGTATGCAAAGTTGATTCCTTTGCCTGCTTTCAGTAATAATGGTGTTCATCTGAAGAGATACTCAGAGGACTGAAAGACCTAGACTCACAAAACCTTTCTACTTTACCATTATAATCCAAAAAGCAAAAAAATTAGTGTCATATAATATTGAACAATAATCATCATTGGAAAATAACATGGTTATCTTCACCTCCAAGATCACATTTTCTATCCATCCACATTGCCACCTGTGGAGAGCCTCATCATCATTCAGCATCCAAATGACTCGCTTACTTCCTCCACAATGACTCCTCTACCCATAGGTTTATAACACCCGGATTGTATAACATCCACTAGGTAAGATAGCTAATAAACCTTGGTGAACATAAAAAGACATTAGACAAGATTATTTCCCATTCTGACTGTGGGAAAAGAATAGCAACTTGAATCTATACCTTGTTTTAGAAAAATCAAGCGTTGCTTCAATAAAAATCCACAAAAATATCCTGAGACGGCATGTTACTGCACCAGTATTTCTTCTCTTTGAAGAAGATGAATGTAATGATTTTGCAATGACTGAGATACTCAGGGCAAAATTAGGCCAACAATTTAAATATATTATTCACATCGGAATGTGAAATGGTTTAGGGAGTCCATTATGGTTGTTGACAAGTTATTATCTAGGTTAAGTGAGAAGGAATGCAATTAGAAGGCTGAAAATTTATGAGCACCTCTCCTTTAGGATATGTCCTAATACCTACCCTGGGAGTGTATGCAAGATTTCCTATGTGATCCTGACAGTTCTGACCTAGATGACATTAATTACAGCTGCCCCCCAGTGATACAATAATGGTAAGGTGTCTTGGGCTACAAAATTTTTGTTATCCACGTAAATTTCTACTCTCTATAACTTAATAATCCATTATTCTTCATGAGAACCTGGAAGATGCTGACCAAATGAACTCTAGAAGCTACATTTAAATATGTTCTACCAGAAACCTGCATATTGCATTCTATCATAACAATAACTCAGCTCCTGATTTTCTTTTGGGCAGTCATCCCTAAACAAATGTGCCATGCTAGCATTCTTACCATAATGCCACCATATCACCTTTAACTGAAATTCTCATTATTCAAGTCACAAAGCTTGCTTATTGTCTCCTAAGGCTATCACTATGATTCCTGCACAGGAGAAATATGCAGGAATGACAAGATTCTTGGGGAAAGGGCCAGGAAGGTAAGAGGCACCAGAGAATGGGCAGGGAGGAAGTACAGTCGTTTTCACTGGTCACTTTAGAGAAAGGACAAGATATTAAATTAATCCTGTGCAGACCAATGGAAATATTGGTTATTATTTTTCTCCTTTCTGCCTTAAATTCATCATAGTTTTATTTGGAATTATAATCAAGAGTTCTGTCCTTTGGATTTTGAGTGTGCAAAATTCAATATTTTGGGGAAACTTAAAAAAACTTTATTTGAAGTCAATCATTTTAATAAAGACAAAAAAGGTCAATTTCCTTTATCAATTAGAATTGGTAGTGATGCAATAGCCCAACAGTAAATATTTTAATTGTCCTTATTGCTATGCTTGGGACTTACCCATTAGACATGATCTTTCAATCCTGGAAAGGTTCAATAACAAGTGCTGAATCTGTTTCAGGAGCAGCATTAGGAAGCAGAATTTTAATTACCTTTCCAAGAATATTCCACTTTGTTAAATTCTTAGAAAAACATGTATGAAAAGAATATTGAGAGAGAGAGAGAGAGAGAGAGAAAGAGAATCAATTTTATTGAGTTTTTCATGTTTTCAGTGCTCCACACGTGGTTGTGCATGTGGTTCTGAGGTTCAAACCTGCTTACTTGCATATGCCAAGCAAGCACCATAACAGCTGAGCCACTGCTCCACCCCCATATTCAGATATTTTTACCTTCAGTGTTACGTCTTGTTCTTTTTCAATATAGGATTAGGGAGAAAACGTGAAATCAACAATTTCATCCATGGATCAGCTGAAAAACGACTGAGCCTTTTTTTCATACAACAAACTGGTGAGCTAGCTGTCTCCCTTTGTGTCCCTGGATGGTGGGATTCTCAGTCTTCCTCCATTTCTAACTGTTGCTGCTTATAAGCCATACCACTTTCTCTAATTTCTTTTTATCTTTTCTTTATTTTGCAAGGTCTCAGCACGTGTCTTTTTAAGACAAGTTAATTTAGCCAATTACTCTAGTTTGGTTGAAGATAAAATCTTTAATTTATCCAGCCTTCCCTTTATTCTTTCTAGGATACTCTTTCCATTAATTTCATGAAACATTCTAATTCTGTGGTTTAGGGAAAAGCTAATATCATCTATATACATGTTCATGCACACACACCCACACAGATACAAAATAATAGATGTCTATACTTGTAAAACTAATTTTAAATAATTTCTTTTGCATTTAAAAAAAGCATCTGAAATAGTAAAAGATTTCAAACTGAGAAATCTGTATTTGTTATGGATATGTTATCCTTAAATTGTGTGAACTCATTTACATTTTAGATGCAGTAAGTTTCAGCTCTTCCTTGAAAGAATATTTTGATGAAAAAGATGCCTAGAGGAATATCTAGGGAATTATGATTAAGAAAGGTTAAAAAAAAAAGTCCTAAAAAGTTTAAAGCACTTGAAAATAAAATACCTTTTTCTTCATTCATTCATTAAAACATTGTACCTCTCAATTACTGTTTTGGATCAATGTGCAGATGAAATATGCTATTTACGATCATCCAGGTTGAGTTATGGATGCAGTATGACCATAGCTGATGTGGTTTGTGCCTAATGGATGTGTATATGGACTTGATCTGCTGTACCTAGGGCAAATTTCAAAATGAAGGATATTTGAGATATTGTTACCTTTGGGATCTGAAATGTCCCCCTGAATATCATGTGCTCCAAAGTGGGGTTTCTGAGAAGTGAGGAGATCATGAGGGATTAATCCACTGGGGGAGGTGGGACCTAGCTGATGGAAGTAGGTTACTGAGGTGTGCCTGGAAGGGTTTCTTATTTCTCTGGACACTTCCTTTCTCTTTCTCCTTCCCAGATGCCAGGAGCTGAGCATCTTTCCTTTACCAGACCCTTCTGCCATGATGTTCTGCCTCATCTCAGTTCCAGAGCCATGAAGCTGGGTGACCATGAAATGAATCTTCTGAAACCATGAGTCGAATTAAATCTTTCCTCCCCTATGCTGTTTTCAGTGGATATTTTGGTTACAATAACAAAAAGCTGACTAACAGATGAAGTTTGAAGATATCAGGAACAGCCTGAAATTGCCTGTTTTGTTGATTTCAAACTTCTGATGTATTATGTAAGTTCATCATATATACTTTCCTGCCTGTATAATTTGGTATGTTTAAAAGTTTTCATGTTTGTATGTATGTGCTTTAATTTGGGGTGACCAAAGGAGATATTTATCTCAGTTTGTGTGTGTGTGTGTGTGTGTGTATGTGCACATACATTTTTGTTTATACTATATCAAATGCAAGGATAATGATACATCCAAAATAATTTATGTTGATTCAGATAATAAGAGAATTATAACCAAAGAAAGTATGTAGTCAAAGATTAAATATCTCAATATATGATTGAGGCTTTTTTAAAATTGGGTTTAGGAATTGTCCACCTGTTCTAATACCCTTGCAAGCCTATTTTCTAGAAGACTCCATCACCTTTTGTATAACCTCACTCTTAGAGTTTGTGTTTGAACTTCCCAATAAGCAGAAGTTTAGGTTCTACTTTATAGGGGGCCAAGGTTCACACAATATGTGTCTATAGCTGGGTCTTTGGAGTTGATTACTTAGCTTTCTGTAAAATAAAACTCCCAGGGGCTGGAGTGGTGTCTCAGCGGTTTCGGCGCCTGCCTGGCAAGCACAAGTACCCGGGTTCAAACCCCAGCACCACGTACACAACTAAGTGTTGGAGCAACTAAGGCCATGTGAAAAACTCAATAAAGTTGTTTCTGTCTTTCTCTGTCTCTCTCACTGTCCCTCTCTCTTTAAAAAAAAAGAAAGAAATAAAAAGAAAAAAAATAAAACTCCCAGCATTAAATGTCATCATAAAAATTATGGGATCCATATCATTTATTATAATTGTGATGTGGGAAAATTATTTATGATAACAATAGAGTTCTCACAAATATACTACTAAAAGGTCCAGGAAAGATGCTTTCCAGATTACTACATGATCAGTATTACATGGCCAAACCAGAGGACACTAACTTCATAGTTTGGTGGTTTCTCCATGTCATAGTTTGGACTTTCAGACTCCAAGTGTTGGATACTGAGATCTATGATGGGACCAGGGGTAGAGGAGTGGACAATACAGAACCCACAAATGTCAGCCCTTGTCAATGGTCATAGAATATTCTTCAGCATTCCCTTACCTGGAGACTGCGATGACCTCACACCAGGCAAGTATACGCTAATAAGACCCTTATTCCCTCAGGGTACGTTCCTTTGCACTCCTTTTGCTTGTGGGTCACAATCAGAGCTAGGTCTCAGCACATCCTAAAGGAAAGTTAATGATCTACTCCAAGAAGAAATAACCCATATGGGAGAGATTCCTGGCACTGTCTGGCCAAGTAGTGGCGACAAACTGAAAAGTGTGGGTGTGGGTCTGGGTTTCAAGGCTGTTATACAGGGAAAGGAAAGAGAATATCAGGATTTAGTATTTTAGAAAGGACTCCTGGAGTTGGCTCTCCTAACTTGCAGAGTTTGCTCCCAGAAATTTGGGCTCAATGATCACTGAGAGTATACAAAGGCCATACAAGAACCTCTGTGGCAAAATACTAAAGAGGCGATCAGAAATTTCTAGTATATGAGAATGTTAAAATGGTTTATTTATTTATTTACTTATTTTATTTTTATTGTGCTAGAGATTGAACCTGGGGCATCATGCATTGCTTGCTAGGCAAGCACTCTGTTGCTGAGTCACATTCCCAGTTCTACAATGACTTTTGTGTAGTTCAAGAACTCATACACTTAGAGGATTCTCTGTTCACTAAGGAGTAGATAATCAGCAATCTATTAGAGGAGAAGGTAGATAAAAGTGTCTTTGATAGTTCAGTTGTGACTTTCCTATGCAGAAAGTGATTAGTATTTAATTCAGCGGTGTATTTGGCATCTCCGTTTTCTCTAGAGATGATAGAATTCAAGAAGGGCTGCAATTAGCTGTTGCTAAATATTGAAACAAAGGTGGATGTTACCACCACAGAGGGCAAAGGGCTAGAGTGGCATACAGTGCATTTCTCTACAAAGACCTGTGATGACAGCTGACAGATCATGGTTTCCCAAATGGGTAAGACATGGACATCTGTTGAGGGCACCACATGATTTATGTTATTAGAAAGAATCAAGAGCAGGTTAGTGGAAGCTAATGGCAACTATTGCAATGGGAGTCATGACTAATTTCCCAGTTTCTAAATATAAGCTATGCCAGATCCTCAAGGGCACATTGATGGAAATACTGACTGGGTTACCTTGATCAATGACTTCTGCAAATCTACAGCAAGTATATGTGATAAATATCTCCCTGATTGTTCCTCTGAAACTCACACAGTTATTTCCAAAGGCAGGTAGGTACTAGAGAATAGCACTATGTGGGCTTTTAAAAAATATGCTAGGATGCTGGGAAATGTGGGGAGGGAGGTAGAGAGGGGGAGTGGGTAGAGAGGGGGAGAGGAAATAGGAAGGATATCAAGGAGACTGGAGGGAGAGAGTATGGGGAAATCAACTCAGAGGGAAATCTCTGACTTCCATGAGAAGTCCATTTAACATGGGTGTTTAATAGGGGGGAAACATGGAACCATGGGGAACCCAAGGGGGGAAAACATGGAATAGTATCAGCCTTGGCTTGCTCTGTGAATATACATTTGTTCTTGGTTGTTTGACAATGATTTCCTCCTAATTGTAAGTCCATATTTAAAGAATAAAAAAATAAAAATACAAATAAAAATAAGCTAGGTATGGAGATCTGAATGACATTGATACTTGGAAATGTGAAGTGCCACCATGTTTTATAAGTTAGAATTGTGATAAAAACCAGCTGATAAACACAGCTTGGGTCTGAAGTCATTCTTTGGGTCAGACACACTGGGAGGCCATTGGTGTAAGAGAAGTAAGAATGGTCATAAATGCTGTGGAACTTCTTATTTTCCTTTAACTGGCTCTGGTCTCAACTTATCCATGATGTTTTGACATTTGCAGACATGGGTGAAATTTCCCACTAGACAGTATGATATTTAGGTGTATGAGAAGTAAGAATGGTCATAAATGCTGTGGGACTTCTTATTTTCCTTTAACTGGCTCTGGTCTCAACTTACCCATGATGTTTTGACATTTGCACACATGGGTGAAATTTCCCACTAGACAGTACGATATTTAGGTGTCCAAGGAATTGATCAACAGCACAATCTGAAAGTGCGAGTGAGTAAGCTCTCCAAAGGGTGGATTTTGACAATGGGGAAATTGAAGACTGGAGGAAACAGAGAAGGTAAACTTCAGTCTTTGATCTTTTGTGAGCTGCTCTCTCTGGTGTGATTTCTCATTGCAAATCTCTCAGAAAAGTCCCACTTGCCAGATAAACTTGCCTTTGGAGCCATTGCTTAGGTTTCTCCATGACCTGAGTTGAAGAAATTGCCCTCCAGTAGTGAATTATACCCCAGTTACCTTTGTGTTTTCTTCTTGCCTTTGCTTAACTGGGCTTTGACTTTCTTGTTTCAACACTTTGATCCTTAACTTCAGCTCTAATATAAGGATGGAATAAAGGCACTGTAGGTGTGAAGAACAATTAGCCAACTCTTGGAAAAATCTATTTTCAGACTATTTAACATGTTTTCTTGATTTAAAGTTATTGAGCATGAAAAATACAGGTTTGACATTATTTTCTTTCAATTTTAATTCAAGATTATATAAGCCAATGTGAACAAAACCTCTTAGCAATCCACATTTGATCTATTTCATATCATTTGTTCTGCCATTAACTTCTATGGATATCTTTAGATTGGTGAGCTGAATGAGACTTTTTTGCACATTTCCTGTTAGCAGTCCTTACTCTGTGGCTTTCTCTTTTGAATTTCCATCAGTTCTGACTAAGCACTGTATCAATTTCTTCCTCTTCCAGAAACGGCACTTCCTCTCCTTCTATATCCGTTACTGTCTGTGTTATCAGGTAACCTAAGATTTTAAAAAAATGAGTTCATGCATTCTTCATACACAAAGTGATTTGTGTGCTAGTTTAAAAAATAGTGGATGAGAGGCAGAATGAAGTTCATGAGAGGTCTGATCAATAGAGTGTGAGGGGGAGAAGCAGGACAGATGGACAGTGGATGCATTCCTGAAGAATGCTGGAGGATAGCAAAGAGTTTTATCAGAAGGTCACAGAGGCTTACGGGAGATATAAATGCCAAAGTGAAAGGCCAAAAAGAGTGATGTGTTTTTACTACAATGGAAGCCATCTGTCTAGTGTGAAAAATATAATCTTAGAGAAGGTAAGATACCTTCACCCATGATCCATTATATCCTTTCTTCAGAGTTTAAAGGTGAAAAAGAGTCTTGTCAATGGTATTTAATATGGCATTAATAACCATAGTTCAATTTAGTTCATTGTTTGATAGGGTGCCACACGACCAGTGGGAAGTGGCCACGAGTGAGTTGCAAGTAGAGCATCGTCCTTGACCTTAGCCTCAAAAATCTGTCAATTGTAACATGGTGTTTTTGAAAGCATGGAAATAGATGCACTGACCATGTACCCCTTTATGTTCCTGATCTGACATTTGCTGCTACCTCAGAATGTTCTGGAAGGAATTTGAACAGCAATAAACCATAGTGGCAAAGCCCACCCTAACATCAGCAAGAATGGCAGATCATATCTTATTGTGATGGAGGAAGTCGCATTGCTGAAGCTAGAGGCCAGCAAGGAACCAGCTGAGACTCCAGTCATTAGGTGGAATTAACCACTTCGCAGTTAAAGTTGATGGAAACTTTGAAAAATCAATCTCAAGAAGACAAGAAATTCTTTCAATTTCTAGTGCTAATAAAATTTAATTTCATAAGACTGACAGATTAAAATATGTTTTATAATACAGGAGCATTAATTATAAAGTGTATTTTCCACCTGTCTAAACTAAAGTGCTCAGGCTATCGCAATCACATGAAGAAAGCGGAAGCCAGTGACTTGTCTGCTACTATTTTAAGATTGCAGAACAAATGAGAACTTCCCCAACCTTCAACTCAGTAAAATTATTGCAGCTTAGCACTCCTGAACTTTGGAAAAATACTAAGTATTTTTTATATCTATACAGAAAAGAAGTTCTAACAATTCAACAAGTTCAGTCAATAAAACTTGATATACTTTATATATCAAGTATATAGAGTCATATATAGTGTAATATTCACATAGCGTTTTGTTCATGCTGTAAAGTGCAGCGCTTGTTATATTTTGTATAAGTTGTGTGATATCTTATACGGCAAATTTTAAAATGATAAAAAATCTTTCATCCTATTATGTAGAATATAAAAACACTATATGCGCTTGTCTTCTGTAAATTTATTAAAGGTTGTTAAACCCATGGAAAAGTCATGTATTGACTATCATATAATGACTCTCAATTAATTAATGTTCAGAATGTTTTGCAATTATAAATTTAAGATTATCCCAGAAAGTGAATATTCAAAAAATTTAGTTCAAAATAAAAAGATCATATATTCTACATGTATTCTACTTACAAAATAAAAAGACCATATATTCTGGTTAGAAAATACATGGCTTTATCAGAAATACTATTCCATTCACTAAATTATCCCAAGATTTGTTTTTCAATTAGTTTGTGTTTGCTGCTGCTTTGGCCTTGAGTATCTAGTAATTTGTTATCCCTGGGAAAATTCCCACACATCTTTCAAGATCTCTAAATTTATCAATCATTTTGAGTAATATTAAGTATAATGTTCAACTAAGTTATTTATTTATTTTTCATCTGCTAATATATGTAAATTGCAAATTTTTGAAAGACAATTATATAACAGACACTATTTTATGTTTAGTGAATAGGACAGGAATTATGCCCTTATGGAATTAATATTTTTAGGGGGACTCATACAATTAGCAAGCATACACATACATTTAATTTACAAATCCAAGTAATCATTAAGTCAAATTGAAAACTTTCTAGAACAAAGTAACAGAGATGAGGTAGAAACTTGGAGACTATTTCAAATAGGATAGTCATTGATAGCTTTCTAAGGTGATTATGTTTCAGCAAAACAAGTGCAAGGCCCTGAGAAGAGAAAGCTCTGTTCATTCAAACGGTACAGAAAGTCTTATTGGAGAGAGCACAGTAATCCAGGCACAGAGCTCGAGAGATGTATTTGGATTGGTATTCGCGTTCAGATAACACGAGGTCTTACAGATAAATAGTAAAGCAGTGGGGTCCCATTTTACAAGTACTGAGAAGTCTAAGAATTTGAACAACGTTGTGACAAAAACTAATGTATGATTTCAGAAGCTCACTGTGCTGCTGGGGGAAGGATGGATTGTACAGGCCAAATACATAAAGCGGAAAGCTAGCAGTTGAAGTGGACGATATTTGTGGGAACAGGAACATAGTTGTGAGGTCGCAGTGTGAGGTGGTGTGGAGAGGGATGGAATTCTCCTTTAAGGTGTTCTCTCCAGCTTTGGGTGAGGTGTGAGTGCTTGTGTGGGTGTGCAAGTAGGCCTGTAGGTGGTGAATAAGCATGTGGCAGACGTGTTGGTGATGCCCAGGGGGAGTTGCTGAGGGGAAGGCCCTTCTGAAGACAGTGAGATAGCACTGCAGCTTTGGGGAATCCCTATGCAATTCTCAAGGGCCCTCTGTTTTCTCAACCCCGGAGGTAGATCGTGGAATCACAGCTAAAATTAAGTGAGCAAAGAAATTGCCCTTCATCAGTCTATTGCAAAGAACACTGTTCTTTACCAAACCTCATTTTCATTCCTTCCTGAGAGCACTGTAGACATGTTTGTGCTTCACTAGTTAGGTGACTGTGTTTGGCTTGTGGGACCCGGGAGAAAACTATTTCTGTCACTTATGGGCCTGGCCCTTAACATCTACTGCATGGCCTTCAACACAGCATGGCATAGATGACTTCAAGGGCCTAGGGAATGGCTTTCCTCTCCAACAGAAAGCTAACATTAGATTTTCTCTTTGGTCAAAAATACACCCCTTATATCAATCTTCTAAGATCTGAGGGTTGTTGATTGTGACAATTGAGCTATTTCGGGCTATTTTTTTTCTTAGCTATTTGCCTTAAAAATGGACATTAGCTTTATTTTCTGCTGATAAGAATGAGAGCAAAAGAGATGCAAAACTAATAAAGCCTAAAGAATGATAGAGGAAATGATTTCTCCCTTATACAAATGATACACCATTGTAAGCATTCTCTAAAACTCAGAGAGGATAAATTAATTAGCTTCTTTTAATAGAAAATTAGAGTCTCGAATATGCCCCATAAAAGTTAATCCTAGTGACTAAAATGGATGCTCTAAACTTAGCCTCTTAAAAATGTGATATGCAAGAATCATTTTTCCAAAGAAAATATCATCATGGTGGGGCTTACACATGGAGAAGTATTTCCATACTCCATTTTCTTACCACCAACTACTTTATTAATTATTATATACTAATAAGCATAAATGTAAATGAGTAGAGATTTTTCAAATGGGCACTCATTAACTTCTTTCAGACTGATTATGCAATGTCATTTTGCAGTATACATATTACACATAATTAAATGTTTCTTATTGCAATTTTATGTTAATTATTAAACTTAGAATTAACCATTATGAATAATTATTAACATATTCTAGTCATTGCTACCGTCATTCATTTTTATAACGAGAACTACATTCCTGAAAGAAAAACCTCATTATGGTCAAATAACATTTCTGCGCTTTGGGTTTCAAGTACTTAAGATATCAACGAAGTGACTTACACATTCAAGAGCAATTTAAGAACTGCACTAAAGAAAATAATGAGAAAAACAAAATTTCCATTAGTTTTCCTGAGACTAGCTTTGATATTTTTAGGACATTATTTTATTTGATGTATATACTATAAAAACAAATGCAATCAACTATTTTCCGGTAAAGGACTTTGCATATAAATTTAAAACAATATTTATTTAATGAAAAAGTTTTGCTGGATTTTCAATCTACAATTTATTCCCTAAGAGAAAATATTGCTTTGGGTTTTTTTTTTCTGAAAAATAAGGAAAAGTTGTTTCTTGAAAAGAATAATAAAGGAATTTTGAAGAAGGAAAAACACTATCTTAGAATTCATAGTAGCCAAGAATATGAACAGACTTCAGCCCATGAATTAGGCTATTCATGGGTTGCAGGACAAAAGAGAAGTTTTTTAGTTTAGGAAATATTCTGTAGACCCAAAGAAATAGCTGTTTATTTGGGATTGGCAACAAAAATCTCTGAACGTTACTCAAAAAGAAAACAATCAAACATTATGCAAAATTATAAGCAGGAAATGGAGTTCTAGAAAGTTTCAGGGTTAATATGGAGAGGAAAAACAAAAATGCAAATTAGAATGAATTACACCTGCAACAGCAGATTGCATTTCACAGCAAATAATGAAGGAGATGGTAATTTGCTGCTGGTGTGGATACGTGGGTACATGTGCAAATGGCACGCAGAACTGAATTAGATGACCACTAGAGTCCCTTCTACTTCCTCCATTCTATGGTTTGAAAAGTCAGAAAGTCCTATTTTGCATTTTATTGGAAGAAATGAATGTTCTGTATTTTCATTTGTCATTAAATGAGCGAGAGACAAAAATCTTCTCAAGTATTTGCAGATTTGTTGATTAGTCAAATTTCAGAATCGTTGGCATAAAGATGATGCAGATACAGCACCTCATCTACCACTTGGAACTCAATGCACACCGGGTCATTCAGCTAGCTGTGCTCCAGTATGCTCAGGGAAGCAGTGAAGGTCCTAGGTTCTGGGGGCAGTCACTGATAGTCTTTAGCTATCACCCTCTTCAGAGATGACTTTGTGTCAGAGAACTGCCTGCATTCATATTGCTCACTGAGGGAGATGGATTTGAAGGTCCAGCCATTTTGACTCAAGTAGGGACATGTTAATTCCAGAGCTCCTCTTGATGGTCAGCTGAGCCTGGGTTTCTCAAGTTTGATAGTAATGACATTTCAGACTGGATAATTCTTTGCAGGGGACTAACTTACCCATTATAGGATGTTTAGCATCATTTTTATTCCATCCACAAATACCAATAGCAATGCCCCACCTCCATCCTGATCATTATAATAAAAAAAAGTCTGCAACATTAATAAATTCTCCTGACAGAAGGCAAAATGTTCCCAGTGAAGAACCAATAGGCTAAAACTGTGAGGTAGCAACTTTTCCCACTTTCCAAACCCTTCTCTCCCAAGGTACTGACTGCAATGAAGCTCCCCAATAAGCATCTCAAACAATAATAAACCCCATCGGAGATTTTCATTGAAAAGAAAAGAAAATGCTATATAAATCCAAAAATGAAAAGTCAACTAGGCTTTAAAGTATGTGCTTAAAATTCAGCAAATCTATTTTTAACTTTTTGCAGAGGATGCTAAAAAAAAGAAGAGAGATTCAGAGCTGAAGTAGGTGGACAATATTTTAGCTACTGAATCTCTGGATATGCAAAGATATCAGCAAAGGTAAATTTGGGGAATAGACTGAGGTAGTTTGCCAAATTTAAAAGGATGGTTTTTAAAATATATGCAAAGGTCACATAAGGTAACAGTGCATGGAGATGGACACGATTGAAAAAGTCTGGGGTGTGTAGAAAACTTGGTCTAAATAAAATTGGATGGTGGGGCTAGAGTGGTAGCTCAGTAGTTAACGGTGCTTGCCTGGCCTGTGCAAGTACGCAAGTTCAAAGCCCAGCACCATGTACACAATGAAGTTTTGGAGCAACTAAAGCCACATGAAAAACTAAATAAAGTTGATTCTATCTTTCTTTCACTGTCTCTCTCTCTTTAAAAAAAATAAAATTGGATGGTATTGGGCATTTACAATTAGCTGACTGGTGTTGCCAAGACAGTTATGTGATTTTCACTCCTCCAACCTTCAATAAAAATCTGCACAAGACATGTATAGGCACAGTGTGTGCATGTGTGGGTGTGTATATATATGTGTGCATGCATGTGCGTGTGTGTGTGTGTGTGTGTGTGTGTGTGTTTGTGTGTATGTGCATGTGTGAAAATTGAGAGAAATTACTGATTTTTTCTTTGTGGACATGCTTTTGCAGAAAATCAGCTTATATAGCAAAGAGATCTCAACCCCTAAAATGAATGTCATCAAGAGTAGTGTTGAATTTAAGGCTCGAGAAGAAAAATATATGTCCTCTGGACTCCACCAAATCTCAGAAGAGATTGTTAGGGAAGTGGGCATTCGTGGGGAATCTATGTCAATTCAAATTAGACTTTAAGAGGGTGGTAGCTCTGCTGACCTCTGAGCTAACCAGAAATATAGGTAAGATTTACATATTTTGTTTCAGATTTTGTAAAACATTTTTATGGATAACATCTTAGCTGATATACATCTTGTCTATTTTGCAGCCTTATTTTGACTCAATATCATTGTTCAAGAACCAACGAAAGAATTGCCTATGACATTTGTCTCCTGCTCCTTCCATCTCCACTGCCCCTTATGCATATTTCTTTTGGAGAATTTAGCCCATAATATTTTAAATTGCCATAAAATAGTTTTCTCCTATCCTGGAACAGAAGCTGATCAAAGGCAAGAATTACATCTTCCTGACATTCTGTCACTAACTCCTAACATAGTGCATAACTATAGTTGGAACTTAATATAAATCACATGCCTGTTAGTAGACATTTGTAGTAAATGCAGTTATATATTTTTAAATGTGTGTGTTTAAAGTGTGATTAACCTAGAAGCACTAATGTATTTAGTTTCTTTGGTTCTTTTAATGGTGGTAAATAATGATGCTTCTTAGATGCAAAAGTAGCTACAGATGAGAAAAATATGAATACATTTGTTCACACTATTCGCTCTAAGCTTGTTAATGTAGGCTTGGGGAAAAAAGGGAATGAATTTGGAAAAAAACATGTTTACCTTATTAGTAACACCTCATAAAGAGTTGTTCTATTGCTCGGGCAAAGTGAGTTTCAAATGCTTGCATTGCCAGCTCGTACCTTTCCTGCAGTTACGAGTTACTGGCCCTGAGGTACATTTTCATGTAGTTACTTACATGCTTTATCTTTTATCTCCAGCCAGACCTTCCTTCTTTAATCACTGTGGTTTTACGTGTGGGGTAGAGGGTTGTTGTTGGATTTCTGCATTTTTTTAATATTTTACTTTTTAATTGGGGGAGGTGTGGGTCAGAGTTGGGATTACTCTTCTCTGAACTTCTTCCAAACCGTCTGGGGTTAGATACCTCAAACCGAAGTCAGCATCCAGGTGTGGGATTCTCAGAATTTCAGATGCCTTGTCAGTCTGTAATGAGATGAGACATGTCTTTATTTGTCCCTTGGCAGATGTTTTTAAATGCAAATCACTCTGTCACAGTAGGTCTAAACACTATCATCTTATTTCTCATTGTAGTTTTGATTCAAAAATCAGACTCCAACAAGCTAGTGTTTCTATTTGTGTTAAATAAATCTTTCATAATGGCCCTTTTTTTTTTTTTGGCAATTTGTGGGTGTGTAACCAATTACCCCACATCCTAGAGGTTTACAATAGATGTTTTTGCACATTATTTGAAGATCAGGTCTTTAGAGGACTCTTGGTGGAGTGTTCTATCATTAATCCATGTGATTTATGCTGGGGCAGATTATTTTCAAGAATCCATTTTAAAGCTGGCATCTCATACATGGGACACACATCTACTCTCCCTTCTTATCTTTCTTGTGGTTTCTTGTTTTAAAGCCCTCTCTAAAAGACATGTTTATTACAGTTCCACCTCCAAGAAGGGTGTGAACCCTTTTCATCTGCAGGAATTCTGGGGAAAGATCATTTGTGCTGCTGGGCCTCCACACAGAGGGGCCAGGATGCCTTCCAATGTGAGAGCCCTCACTGTTGAAGAAGAGAAGTAAATTTTAAAGGGGAGAGCATCACACCTCAAATATGCCTTTTCCAAATGAAAATTAGTTTTTTATAAATATAATTAACCAATTTGTGTTGCTTCCTATAAGTCACTGTAACAGTAAAAGGGATGATGATTAAAATTACACACATGAATGATGTTCCTCTTCTGGGTGAAGCCCTGTTAGAAAAAGAAATTATGTTTCCTTTACTTCACCTTTAACTTCTTCTAGAGACCTCATTCTTTCCAGTTCCCATGCAGTCATTTCCTGTGCATTTACGTTCCAAATCGAGCCTCTTAAATCATATGGAGGATGGAATTTGCCAACCCTCAGAAACAGTAATCAGGATCTTAGGCTCTAGGTATGTGGGAATCTACATGTGAGCTAGTTGCATAAATCAGAGTCACAAAATGCTGATCTGTCCCTCTAATGGGAATTTTTAAAAAAGGCAAATACTTCTTATTGGGGAAAAATTGCAGTGAAATTTGTGATCTACCCACAGCCCATAGTGGAAAGGAGTTAGTATCAAGAAGTGGAAAACCAAGCTGGTACGACAGCAGATATGGGATCCAAAAACACATCTCACATAATTAAGTGCATCTGAAGTTGAGCAAACAATGTAAACACCTGCCAGAGACAATAAATTTCCTGGTTTCATAGATGAGGCAAATAAAAATATGTACTGGATCACATGGGAGATTCCCATGAAAAACCTTTGAATTTTTATCATAAAAATAGATAGAGATATATCTATATCTCCATCTATATCTATAGCTATAGCCACATATCTCACATAACAGGAAAGTCTTATGGAGTCTTACAAAAAATGATAAATTTATTTATCATTATTTAGCTGTGTTTAATCCATTGTTTAAGCAAATCTTTTAAACAAATCTAGACCTGATCGAAAGATCTGCGTAAACAATAGACCAAACAGCTAAAAAGACAGTGCATAAATATATTATTTTAAGCAAAGAATTCCTATTTTTCAGACTTAACATAACAAATGAATTGATAGACTGAAAGCTACACTAATTCCCATGCAAGATTATTACAAACTCACACATCTTGCATAGAAGGCGTGGGAGTAGAACTCAAAGGCAAAAACCAAAATCTCAAAATTTAGAGGAAGACAGCTTACCTGTTTAAAAGAACCACCGATAACAATTAGGCTGACAGCACATTTAGCATCAGCAAAAAAAAGGTGCAATACTTTCAAAGCCAACAGGGAAAATTATACTATTATGATTTTTTTTTAGAAATTTTCATTAGTTAGATTCAAATTTGAGGAGGAAATACAGCAGTTTTCATGTCCTAGATCAATATTTATTTTGAACGATTTTAAACTTTCAGAACAAAATTAGTATAATAAACATTGTGCATAGGGTTGCTGATGTGGCTCAGTGGCAGAGCGCAGGCATAGCATACTTAAGACCTTGGGTTTGACCCCCCAAGGTGACAACATGGAAAAAGAATCATTATAAATGGATTGCCTAGTATAACAATCCTTACCATTTTTCTGCACTAAGTTTTCTTTTATCCTTATCTCTTGGTGAACTACATTCATTTAAATGTTTTGCCCTGTGTCATGTGTCTCCTGCGTGTTCCTTGACAATTATAACTGCTTCAACAATAACATGATTCCATTCTAGAAAATTAACATTGACATGCACAGCAAGATAAAATACATCCACCACAGTCTACGCTCAAACTTCCCAATCATGCGATACTGTCTTTATTGGTTGTACATATCCAAGATCATCCAAAATCCAGTAAGAAATTGTGCCTTGTGTTTGATTGTGACATCAAATTTTAGTTTCTTTTAATCTAGAATTGTTATTTTATATTATCTTTTTTATTTTTGATTTTAAGAAAAGTCCAGCTTGTTTGTTCCACCATTCAATATGGATTTTTTCTAATGAAAAACACATCAATTCATTACACTTTTCTCAGCACCATGGTTCTCAACTCTATGCATATAACGTTCTTTTTCTCTTCATCTTCTGTTAGACATTATCTGTTTGTCTTAAGGGCTTTTAATTTTCTTTCCTTGTTTTGAATTTCCACCTCCTTTTTCTTCCTAAGTAGAAAATACCATTCTTGACACTATCAATATATTTAGCTATTTATTTGCTCAGTCCTACAATAATACACAAATTTTGGATTTCTACTTGCAGAACAGTATTAAATGAAGTGTTCTACTACTTCAAAAAAGGTGTTTGAGATTTACTTACAGTGTCTTTCATCCACCAACTATATTCCATTGAATCTTGAACACTAGGTCTCTGGAATTGGACAGCATTTTGTTTATATTTCCATTTAATAAGTTAAAATTAAACCCAGGTATTCATTTTGCAAGAATTCGATGACCAAATCTCGAAAAATTTTCATCTTTATTTCCTTATATCTACATTTTCTGATGTGTTCATAGTCTATTCACATGTTTTGTTAAAAATTTTGCTTTATTTTTTCCTTCCTGTGTGAATCTCATATAACTTCAGGTTAATAGGAAGAATAAGAAGGGAAAATTACTCTAATCTAGGGTTAATCTGCGTATTACAGAAAGGGATGGACTTAACCTATCTTTAAAATTACTGTGTACATGGGGCTGGAGCAGTGGCTCAGTGGTTATGGTGCTTGCCTGGAATGTGAAAGTATGCGGGTTCAAACCCCTGCACCACGTACACAGCGAAGTCTGGGAGCAATGAAGGCTGTATGAAAAACCAAATAAAATTGATTCTTTTTTTTTTCCTCTCTCTCTCACTTTCCCTCTCTCTAAAAAAAAATGTGTGCATTTATTCACAGCAATACTTCCTTATTAGTTTCATTCATAGGGCTTTTTTTTTATAACAAGTATAATTTCCTTGTTAATTAAATGCTTAATTGTTATTTTTCTCCAAACTAGAAGAAGAGCTGGTCTTTGCTATCTTATTCATGTTCTCTCCTCAGCTTCGAACTTGAGCAAGGTCCACAGGGAATATTCATTATATCATCACATTCTGCATCCATCCCTCCTTCTGTCACATAGTGTCACTGAAATCAGTTTCTTTTTTCTTTTTCGTCTTTTTCTGGATCTATCATCATGCCACTTTTTGGACTTTTTGAATGCTTTGCTGGAAACCTGTGATCACTTCTCAACTGGTTCTTTTTCCCCTGGTGGTTTACTTATGCACCCAAATCAACCCTTTCTTTTGTCATATGACAGCGTGCTCTCAAATTCCTATTTTAATATTCTGTATATAACTTTGGATGGTTTTTTAGCATAAGATAATGCCTAGGTATTATGGAGACACAGCTACATCAATGTTTATAGCAGCTCAATTTACTATAGCTAAACTTTGGAACCAACCCAGATGCCCCTCACTGGATGAGTGGATTCAAAAACTGTGGTACATATATACAGTGGAGTTCTACTCTGCTATTAGAGAGAAGGATATAATGGCATTTTCAGCCAAATGGATGGAGATGGGAAAAAAATTGCTGAGTGAAATATCCCAAATTCAGAGACTCAAGGGCCAAACGTTTTCTCTAACATGTGGAAGCTAGAATACAATTGGAAACAGATTGAACATTGGCTCAGCCAATAATAACCTCAACATGGGTGAATTTTTACAGGAGCATGGGGAACTGTGGCTATGACACTGAGGGGTGAAGTGAGGGGGACAGGGAGGGGAGGAAGGGGTTAGGGAGGACATCAGGGCAGCTGGAGGGAGGGAGTAGCAGGGTTGTCAATCCAGTTGGGAATCTTGACATCCATCAGAAGCCCAAGTAACATGGGAGTAAAGTAGGGGAAACATGGGATCAGGGAGAACTCAAACGGGTGAGATCATGAACTGGTATCCGCTGTGGCTTGCTTTGTCAATATGCATGTGTTCATGAATGTGTAACAATGATTCCCTCCAATATGTAAGACTATGTTGAATGAATAAAAAGAAAGAAAAAAAAGACAATGCCTAGGAACCTTAGTATGGCATAAAAGACCCTCCGTAGACTAACTTGTATTTTATTCTTATCTCTGAATTTATTTCCTCCCAGTTTCTGTCTGTCATTTGTTGTCTAGCAAAACTTTATCATATACTTCAGTTTTTGATATGTGCCTTTGGTCATAATTTTCTATTCATTTGGATTCTGTTTCTCACATCATCTTTGTCATTCTACCTTATATTCATATACTGGAATTTAGCTCAAAATTTATCTTCAAATTTTCTCCCAACACGCCACAGCTGGATATGTGTTTCTCCTGAGATGTCACATCACACGTTTTAATTTCCTTACAATAACACTATCACTTTATATCTTTTCGGATATTTGTCTAATTTATCAGTCTGTAATTTCTTTGAAAAAGGCGAAAATGTAATACTTATCCTTCTATATCTATTGTCTAACATGTAGCAGGTGCTCGCCTGCATATACCAAAATGAAAAAAATCTTTCAAGAGATAACAAATACCATAACGGATTGATATGAGCTTTTCCTTAATGATTGACACTTTCACAGGTAATATGAAAGAGAAATGAAACAAATATGGGATCAGTAATGGTGCTTAATATAGAAAAGAAGAGAAGACAAAAGTCTGTAACTTGGCTAATTTGAGAAAGGGATGTATTGATAAATGGAGTTGACCGCGTGATTTTAAACTCATCCTTCACTATTCCCATTTCATTTGTGCCAGGGCTGTTTGATTAATGTTTTCCGAATTGGATATGCAGAAACTTAAGTGATGCTGATTATAAGATTTACCAGATTTTTATTGCTGATATTTCAGAGTTAGATCCTGACATTTCTTAACCTATGAGACTACTACCTCTCAGATTAGATAATGAAAGCAGGGAGGATTCCGACTCTTTTAGTTTCAAAGATAAACTTGCATTATTTCTAATGTGCTTCACCTTCAGAGTTTCCAGAAGACCTTTCTTTAAGCTTTTTGCCCAAAGCAATTAAAATCTGACACTCTAGGAAAAAATAAAAGGATTAATAGTTCCTTTGGAATTAAAAATTCTTTCTTTGTAGGAAAAAAAAGTATCTGGAAGATTGCAGAGCTGAGAAATTGGAAATGAGTCAAATGGGGATACCTGTATAGAGGAGATAATCTCATTTTGATTTCCTGGGATCCCAAGTCCTTTCATACAAATCCTGAAAAGCAAGTAATATGGCTTATTAAAGCTTGTAGACCCCTATAATGGACACATCTCATTAGAGAAGAGACTCATGTTGAAAGACAGGTGTGTTCTAAGAGAAGGGTAGAACTTCTGGAGCATTAAACTGGAAGGACATCAGAAATAACCTGGCAGAAGTACTTTATTCTGAAGATGACCACATAGAGTTTCAGAAGCAATAGGCCATGTGAAAAAGAAAGACCAATTGTTTACATTTATATCTTTTTAAATTGTACACTAACATTTTCCATTAAATTTTCTTGCATATAGGCTTGGCATGAGCCTATCTGAGACACATTGTGCTAGTTTAATCACCCAGAAGTTTACCAGCATTATTGAGTTTATACTAAAACCAAAAATATGAATGGGACCTTGAAAAGCTCCTTAACCTTGAACAAGTCATTTAAACTTGCTGAACCTGAACTTCCTTATTTGTAAATTGGGAAAATAATAACAGCTTTCTCAAGGACTATTGGTAGAAGGAAAAGAGAGAAAATGTAGAAGAAACCAGTAGATTCAGTGCAAATACCGGTGGCCACGGTGACTATTATAATCATTAACTAGCAAATTTCTGGACACAAAAAGTTCATAGGAGTCATAACATTTAATTGTTAGAGTTATTTTGTATACTATTTGGTTCTGTCCTTTACTTAACTTTATATGTGAGAAAGTTCCAGAAATAAGAAATGCTTTGACACCATTATGCTGTTGAAAGGTCTATAATCAGCTTTTTTAAAAGTATACTTGACAGACAAAGATTGCATATTTTTGATTTACAATGTTTTATACATTGGAGCTTGGTTAAATCAAGCCTATTGACATGTCACTAGTTCATATAATAATCATTAGTGTTAGAAAATTTGAAATAAAAAATTATTGTATGTGATTTTCAAATACTCAATAATAGCTGTTTCTTGACATATAGTCTATGCCAGTCTTTTTTTTTTTTTTTACAAATGTCACCTCTTTGAATACAGCAACAAAATATCAGTGAATCAATATGATTCTCATATTATAGAAGACACATCTAATATAGAACAAGGATGAAAAAGTTCTCACAGCTCCATAGCTGGAACCAAAGGAGCTGTAGTCAAACGTGCCAGATTGCTTAAGGGTTCCAGATCTTACCCCTGATCTTTTCATCATCCATGGAGCCCAGAGCCACTAGGCTCTTATGTGGACAGTGTTGCTTCCTTACTTCCTTAAAAACAAAATAAAATGAAATTCGTAATTCCTTAGACCACTGCATCCCAAAGGTTTCTGAGTCTGCTTTTATCACATCATCTTTAATTTTAAACTATTTCAGGTAACAAGCTTGTTTTCCTGAGCTGATTGCTTTCTTTGCTTCTATTCACAGGGTGGAGTTCTAGTTTTCCCAGCTACACTTTTCTTCCCCAAGTATCTACCCAGTTGATAAAATACCTCTCCCATTCCTTCTAATGCATTGGTAGGAATTTAATTCTAAGACATTACAAAATCGGATGATTCATGGACAATAGCTTTCTCCAGCTTGGAAAAGGAGACTACACGGAAGGCTGCCTGAGAAGAAGGCCTCAGTGCTGCTGGGCAGCCACATCAGTTCCTAGGGCAGGAAGGAGCTTGTACGCATGCGCCACTCTTCTTAACCTCTCACCTGAGCAAAGCCCAAAGAGCAACTTTCTCTTTGGTGTGAAAAGAGGCTTCAGAGACAGCAGTGGCTGCTTTACAGATTCTGATGGATATCAGGAAATAACAGCAGGATCAAGGACAGATAAAACTAGAGTTATCAGAATAGAAGTACAGGAACTATACACCCGTTCTGGCATCTCCTTATCAAATAATCATACATAATTAGATTGGGAAAGGGAAAATGACTATTTTTAAGCATGCATAAAAAGTATTATTTTGGAGACTGTAGAATGTAAGCAAGCCAGCTATTCATGTCTTACCCAGGAGCTCAGACAGAACTAAATTATGCTTCAGATTAATGTATCGGTCAGTTCAAAGGTTAGACAAACAGCTGTTTCTCAAGGAGGCACACTACAAAGCCTGACTGTTCATTGGAAGGTATGGAATGGTCTCGATGGATTCCCAAAGGAGTCACTGTTATTTGTTTCTGATTGGGAGATATCCAAAGCTGACTCCATGCTACTGATGACCTTTATTGCTAGGGCAGGAGGGTGAAACTCTGGAGCCAGTGTGATTTTACCAGTCTCTGGGAAAGAAAAAGAAAAAAAGGAAAAGCACCCACCCACATGCACAACATGTCTTTAATGACTCCAAGTTTGTGAACAAGCCTTCACTCTGGGCACATGAAAGAATACTGGAGGGTCCAAGGCTACGTGTGCATTTCTGTAGAAATGTAAAACAAATAAAGCAGTGAACTATTCAAGACTATTACATATAATAGGCTTGATTTGATGCAAAACTATGTAACTGTCAGCTTAAAAAGGAAAGGCGTAAGTAACATCTTTAGTCACTATCGTTTTTCCTTTGATGATTTTGAAATGCTTCAATTAAATAACTGTTCATATGAAACAGCTAATTTAAAAGGAAAACAAAGTGGTGCAAGAGAGACAGAGAATTTAGAGTTTTTAATTAAAATACAACATATATTTGAATTGATTATATTTAAATTTAAATGTATTTAAATTTAGGTCTCAGGAAGATAAGGTAAGTCCTGAGAGAACTTTAGGGATTCCTCCATGTCTTCAGAGAACATGATCCAACCTTTTTTTTTTTTCATTATGTATTCATGAAAAACACTGATCAGCAGTCATTAACTATTATCTTCATACTCCTTAAAACAATATGTTGCAAGGGCTTTTTCATTTTTGTCCCATATGTGAATTCAATATTGTGTTGAGATTAATAAAAACCTTCATAAACTTTTCCATTTCTATAAGGTCATTCAGTACTCACAAAGTCAAAATGGAATCCTTGTTTACTTATTAGAAACCGAGCACACTGACATTTAGGAGAATAGAGAAGAAAACTTTCTTAATAAGATCTGGCCTAATCCTAAAAAGAGACAAGCAGAGAATTCCCAATTCCCAGGGAAGGGAAGAGATTACAACTCAGCTATTGATTTTTCATCCATCAAATACACGCATTCGTAAGTGCACCCACTAATATGTTCAACAAGTATTTTCATGTTCTACCTTGGAGTGAGGATATGAGAATAGATACTTAGAAACCAATTACATATTTTTTGTAGGTATCAATGCACAATGAAGATGGCCTAGGCAGCCGTGATTGAGACAGGAGTTATTGGCACTTGTGGAGAACTTGGTGTAGGTTAAGGGACCACTCAGGTGACAATAGCTCAAAATTGAGCTTAGATAGATTAGAGAACGAATGCACCTCTGATAGAAATAAGGATGTGCAGAAGGAAACCAGTCTGTGGGATGAGAGTGGTAAATTAAACACAGTCATTCCCAGTAACGTTTTCACTAGGCAGATAAAGATAAGGAACTTTGAATTAGGAAAGTTGGAAAGACCTCACTAGAGAGGGTTCTGAGAGTCATGAGTTGATCATTTCAGGAAAAGAATAAAAGGATGTTTGAGCAGTAGAAACGGTCCAATTTCAAAAGCTCACCTTTGTAATGAAATGGGCTCATTTTATCAGCCGTGTCTTGAACTCCACATGTATATATAAAAAAAAAAACCCTGATAGCAGTTATTGGGGTCTGAGAATTGTCACAGTGGAAGATCAAGGGAGTATATTAGCCCAGATATAAGTCAGGGCTGAGTTACAGTGGATGACTAGGTCATCCAAGCCAAGAAGGAAGAAAACCAAAATCAGAAGGGACCCTTACATCTCAGATATATTGACTGGCACCAAATGAGCAGGAAAAGTAGGTTCTTAATGGGGGCTGGCAAGAGGAGAAACTACCAGGAAGAAATGCACAATTACATTGTAGAAAAGGTACCTGGAGAGAAACCAAGACTGTGGCATCTCAGTTACCCTCAGCCATAGTTTTTCTAATCTTCAAAATAAGACTACTTTGAAGATAAAATAAGAGACTATAAGTAAACCTAGAATTTGTTATTGCTTGTTATTCTGTCTTCCAGCATGATGAACTAAAAATGTGATGAGATTAATACATATTGGTTCAAATCAGTTGATTCAGTACATTGTGTCTCTACTATGGGAGTGCTCTGTGTTAAGATCTTGTGATGCAATTGCACATTAGGTCAAATTGCATGAGTTACGTTCTGTCTGGGAATGACTGGAGTTGAAATGGAAATGAATTCAATGGGGTGGAAAACTGAGCTCAAGCTTTCAAAAATGTCATCAGGAATAACACTCAGAAATATAATGGAGAGCAAAATATGAATCAAGTGCTGAAATGGGGTGAGAGGAAGTTGGCAGGAGTAATGACCTCTTGATATTTGATTCCAAATCACTCAAGAACAAGGATGGATATCCAATTCCTCTTTATATCCATAGAGCCACTAAAAAATGCCTATCACATTGGTGTTTTTATTAATTAATTAGAGGAGGGCTGCAATATAGTTTGATGACGTATTTCGAAAAAAGAAATGTATTGTGGTTGTTAAAGAAGTGCTAGGGAGTCAAGAGCAAGATTTCACTTTAATTCCTTCACTTGTTCACGGATATTAATTGAAACCTACAATGTGCTAGATCTTTGAGACTGCAGATACAAACTTAATCAAGACTGACACAAGCCCTGCAATCAAAGAACATAATGTGGTTGGAAATAAAAAACATATAGTCAATAAAAAGTAGAGCAAAATAGGAAGAGATGCAGCCTCTATCATAAAAAAAGAAAAACTAATGAAACATTGAATCATTTGAGAAAAGGCAAGTGTGAGGAAAGGGAAGGAAGTGGTCTAAGAATATGGGTGAAGAAAGTAAAGAGCAATGGAATTTTTGGCAATGATGAAATGCTAGTCTCAATAGGCATAACCAGTCAGTCTTACGTTGCATTAACCAACTGGGTATGGGTGGACCCAAACAGTTTAGGACATTATGTGCCAAACATGCAGATTCCAGGACACATCCCTTGAAATACCTATTCAATAAGATTGGATGAGTTCTAAAAGATGCAATGAAACCATGCTCAGTGGTTCTCATGTAGAAACACTGAATTAGACTAAAAAGTGCTAAGAAGTACTTAGGAGGATGAATAACTGACTATGCTAGATGTGAACTGGGCACAAGGAAATTTAGGCTGACGTCTTTTAGTACTAAAAATGAGCTAAAATTAGCACTTGTTGGCCTGAATGAGCGAATATTTTTTTCTGTCCAGAATGCTTTTCTCTTGAGTTCTAACTAATTTCAAAGTAGTTTTAATAGTTGTGTATAAGGCAAGGTCTTAAGACTTTCGCTACTCACAAACATTATTATAGGAAAAGGAAGATGAAAGGGAATTGTGGCTATCAAGATCACTCTTGCATAGTTTTGTATTTTCTCTCTATTAAAATGAAGAAATTTTCACTTTGTATTTGAATTTTGACTTACCACAAAAGTTTACAGCTTTAGAGTCTATTTAACTTTATGGTTTAAACTTTTTAAAAATTAAAAAAATAAAAAATCCCTGAGTAGAGATACTACTTATATCAGCGATACATTGATACATCTCAATTAGATATTTATTTCCTATCTCCTAAAACCAAGATATTTTGGAGACACAAGAGAAGCTGCTATTTCCCCCATTAATATAAAGAGAGATGGACAGTGAGACAGAGAAAGAAAGAGAGAAACAATTTTTTATTTAGTTTTTCATGTGGCTTTCATTGATCTGACACTTGGTTGTGTACTTGGGTGCTGGGGCTTGAACTCGAGTACTAGAACATGCTGGGCAAGTGCTGTAACCACCGAGCCACCACTCCAGCCCTGCTAATTTTGTTTTTAATATTAGTTTTTTTTTTCAAAACTAAGTCAATATTAGGATATTTTGGAATGATATGCATTCACCCTTTCTGAATTTATGATATCTTTCCATGTGATTCCATCTCAGATCAGGTTAATTTGTACTTCTATAAATGAACAATTTAATGTTATTTTAAGGTCGAGCAACCAAGAAAGGCATTATCAAATTACATGTTCTAGCTCCCTTAAATAGGTTGCTGTCTGGCTATAAACTCTGAGACATTTGAGGGATCCTAAAAATATTAATGATTAGCCAAAGGAAGCACAAAGTGAAATAATCTGAAACCCCCCTATAGGGAATCAAAGAACTCCTTACTCATTTTCATTGGACATGTTGTTAAGGTTTAGAAATCTTGATGATGTTCCAAACTGTGCTATTGTTTCCTTTATGAATCTAAATGAATACCATAAAGAAATCGTGCTCTTATCTCCCTAAGGATTTGGCAGATTTCTTGAGAAGGAAAATCAGAATCCAGTTTTTAAAAAAACACATACATGAGAAGAATAATGCAAAAATCAAAAAGATTGTGTGGCATTACTTTTATGCCTTTTCTTTGAAGAGCCTTGTCTTTCCAGTTTCCTAGGACTATGGCTTGTTTCCAACATGGGAGACTGGAGGAATTGCAAGTTTTCAAATTAGTAGCCTTAAAGAAGTTGAATATCATTTACAGAGTCATTTAGAGGGATGGAAATGTGACTGATGTCAACAATCTGTCAGGTTGGTTGCTCTGCATTTTAATATTCAAGTTGGCAACTAACAAATTATCTTTTGATCTGATACAGAAGTCAGAAAATAAGGAATGATAATATTTAACAGGTTTTTGGACATGGCAAAAAACACATAAAAGTCAGTATATGAAGTTATATATTCTGATACTTCTTGAATAATTTGTTACTATAGACATTATGGGGAAAATAGAAACGGTAAATTATTCTACATTGTAATTTTAAAGAAAATAATTTTTAAACCATATGTAACACATAGTATATAAGTGATTCTCAAATTCATTCAGAAATTTCTAAAATCACGTAATCATGCTATCTACAATAGATGTGATTGTTGAAATTGTTGAGTTACTTAGTGGTTAAGAGTTTGTCCCCTGATTGCACTGTAAATACCCAAACCGATAGCTTTTCTTTCAACAGATCCTTAATGAATGGATTTCCATTTAAAGAAACATCCTTTTTTTTTTTTTTGTGAATCACAAAATAAGTTTTGACGTGATAGAACCACAATTAGCACAGTAGTATCAGCAGGAACCTTAATCCCAGCCTAAGTCGGGAATGACTCATTTACATGTTACATGCTGGAGCAGGAGAAGATGGTGCCTTCATGAAAGGCAAAGCTTTTAAGTTTGACAATAAGTCACGTTCTTCTTTTTATCAGTTTAGTGTTCATTTTCCAGCCTTTTCTGATCACATTCTCCATGATGGGTCCTAGTTCTCACTTTTGAAGAAACAAAACTCACCAGAAGAGCCCACTCTGTTCGGAACATAAACCCTGATTGTGGAGGGTGACAATAGCATTTTGTCCTGCTGACAAGGCTGCAGACTCTCTTTGCAAAGGTCTGAAGATAAAGAAAGCTCAAAATCCCATCTGCCTTCCAAATCCCAGGATCAACACTGTTGCTCTTTGCTCTTCCAGAAGCATGGGGAGGGCCAGTCTGTGGGATAAAATCGGAGAGTAGGGACAAAGGCTCAACTGTCCTCATTCTCACTGGGTGCAGTGATGACAATGGAATCTTGATTTCAAAACACCGAAGGCTTCCACCTCTGTGTATGTAACAATAATAATAATAATACCCAAGGCACCCAGATATCTAAATCACATTGAGTGATTTGCACAAGTTCATTCACAAAGGGAATTGGGTATTGCAACCAGAACTGGAGTAGCTTCAGGCAAAAGGTTTTCCTGACTTTGGTCCTAACCACAAAACTCTTAAACTGTTCGATGAAAATTAGCAAAGCATTACATAATGAAGTGATTCTTTTGAACTATTGACATGGTGTAAAAATGATGGATTAATTTATCTTAATTTGGTTTTCATTTTATTTTTGAAATAACTAGATAACTCAGTGGAGAGATTAGCATTCTAAAACAACAAATGATCGTATTACTGCAAGGTCCTGACTTACTGTAAAGTCTCAGAGGTAAAAACACTTTGAGCCAACAGTGAAACTCCATCCTCTTGTACTTAGCTATGGCTCCTTGTAAGGTAGAGCACGTCTGGTGCCCTGCTGTTTGGAAATGACCCAGAGGCAGAAGTGGAAGATGAAGTTTCAGCAACAGAGCCTGAGTATCTCAGAGGATTTGCTCTGTGATTCAGGGAAGCTTGCTTGTGACCTACAATTTCCAAAGAAGTTTTTACTGGTGGTTTTGAACAATCGTGACTGGATCTTTTGCCCTGAGCTGGTGGTGGGGGTCTCTGTTGCTAATCCAGTGTGTTGACTCTGGATGGCAATCCTGGAAATTTTTAGAAGCAGGGAAACCTTGTGTGGAATCTTGGAAGACCTAACTCTCAGACATGCAAATATATATTTCCTCTGACTTTCTTTGCTCTCTCTTTCACACACACACATAATTTATTTTCCCTCAGCAGAAGTCATGCATTGCATGAAATAAAGTTGAATCTCAAGTGTTTTCTCCAAGTATTGTTTCCTTTTTTCCACTATCAAAGAGAGACAATGCAATTCAATAGAATTGTGGAACACTGACTTTTCTAATCACTTAAATTTGAGATGCACTGAATGAACGAATTATCCAGGAAAGTTCTAAAGCTGGTCATATCTTCATGTTGCAAATGATCATTTAAACACTTGCTACTGCAAGATGATTTTAAGCTTTAATATTGAGGCTATTAAGTCATAGTATATCATGCACTTATAATAAAAATATTTGCTTGTGAACATGAAAAGCAGGAAATAAATTTGGGAGAGGCGCCCATTAGCGATGCTAGACTGTGGTTGCCTGAAATGTCAGTGGGGTGCGTGGAAGGAGGGAAAGCCCTTTTGTATATAGTACTACTTGCCATATGGGACCTTACCCAAGCAAACCTACCACTGTGGCATAGGATGAGAACTTGGTCTTTCAGCTGAATGAGCTGTTGAAATCTGATCAGCTAAAGGCCATGCTGCAGGAGGCTGTCAACGCCTCCCTGAGTTTGCAAAACATAAAAGGAAGCCACTTTCGCTTTCACGATTTTCATAGAAGATTAGTTTGTGTTGTTTGTGTTCTTCGATTTTGTTTGGTATAGCCAATCCTTGATCTCTCTATAGACCTCTGAACTGTATACAGTGGACACCGAAAGGCTCCATCGTTTCATGGGAAAGATAAGATCGGCTGCCCGTTCTTTAACTCTGGCTCCTTTCCCTTTCTCCCTCATCCTCTTCCCTCTTGCTGCCCTCTTACAACATGAAAGCCCCACCCTAATTTTCGCCAGGGACTCCCAGCATTGCTCTGTTTTGAAGTGTGTGCTCACCAGCAGGGGTGTGTGAGTCACTTCTATGCTCTAGTGTAGAGAGTTAATGCCTTCTTTGCAATGACCAATGAGTCAGTATTTCTCAGAGGACCCATCTCCCATATGACA
Source organism: Aplodontia rufa (assembly GCA_004027875.1). Taxonomy (NCBI): domain Eukaryota; kingdom Metazoa; phylum Chordata; class Mammalia; order Rodentia; family Aplodontiidae; genus Aplodontia; species Aplodontia rufa. The sequence goes on from PVKS010005665.1 coordinate 38,293, forward strand.
GAACAATAAACCTCAATTTAAAAATGAACACATTCTCCTACATCATCTCTTCTTTTAGGTGAGTTTAGTTTGAAAGGGACAAACATCAGGCTTGCCTACACCAAGAAAAGTTACTCTCAAAGCACTCTTGCAATGTGCTTTTTTAAAATTCCCCTTTTTTTAAAGAGAGAGAGAGTGGAAGAGAGTAAATTTTATTTTTCCATCTTTTTCCCCCCTCTTAGTTGTGTTTTTGGTGTCAAACCCTAGGTTTTGCACATCCAGGCAAGCACTCTACCACTGAGCCACCTCTCCAGCCCTTAAATTCCAACTCAAAAAACAAAAACAAAAACAAAAAAAAACTACTTTCACCAATATAATATTTTCTCTACTTTTATAATGTGAACTGTAATAACACTTTTACCAAACTTCTGAAACAACATCTCTGTAGGTATTAGTATTTCTGAAAGCACAGAAAGGAAAGAATGTCAGGCATTTCAAAAACAGTTTCTATTTTGTTTAAGTGGTTAATACACAGGAGACCTCTTTGGAGTAGGAGAATGGGCACAGGACTTGGAGTTCTTCCCTGCTTGGAGTGAGATTTAAATAAGACAATGGTTGTTGAATTTGCAGAATAGGATCCAGCATATCGGATGCTCAATGTTGGCTGAGACTAAACGTGAACTTTTGGAGGACGCAGTTATAGTGAAAGCATAATTGGGGTTTTGAGCATAAAATAATAGCTCTGTAAACAGAGCAAAGATGAAGATTATAGTCTTTGTTTAACAGGTAATTGACAAGAAGCCAGGTGTGGTGGTACACACCTATAATCCCAGTGACTTGGGAGGCTAAGGCAGCAGGATAGCAAGTTCAAGGTCAGCCTAGGCAACTCATAGATACCCCATTTCAAAAATTTTTTTAAAAATTGAAAAGTGTTAGGGATGGGCTAGAGAGGTGGCTCAGCTATTACTGTGCTTGCCTGGCATGTGCAAGTACACAGGTTCAATCCTCAGCACCACGTACACAATGAAGTGTTGGAGCAAAAAAAGCCACATGAAAAACTAAATAAAGTTGATTCTCTCTCTCTCTCTCTCTCTCTCTGTCTCTCTCTCTTTATTAAAAGAAAAAAAAAAGGTTATGGATGTGTCTCAGTGATAGAGTGCCCCTGGGGTTCATTCCCCAGTGTTCCACATAGAAGAAAAATTACTTATCGTATTTGCTCTTTCTGTTGATGGTAGCATTCTGCTAGCTCACTTAGAATGCAGAGGTGGTACAGATTTTCAAATGCAGGTCTTTTGAAAGAACAAGAGGAATATTAGGATAAGAGAGAAGAGAGAAGAGAATGGAAAAAAGCAAAAGAGGAGAGAAAAATGATTAGGTGTATATTTTGTTAAGCCCTTGAAATGGGAAGCATTATAGTGCAAGAAATTTTTTAAAAATGGAGTGAGACTGTCTTGATCCAAAATGATTGATGAAATGTGTATGTAATGGTACCTGCTCCATGGTTGTGAGGATTAAATGAGATTTAAATCTGATGCATTTAAATAGTGTTTATCTCTTCCCAAGTATCAAAGTTAGCTATTATTATGCATTATCTCCAGTGTATACAGCAATTGGCACATTTTCCCACTCTTCCAAAACTTTAGCCCATCTTAATGGCAAAGCCAAGCAAATACAGACTGACTCCCACCAAAACTCATGATCTTACCCTCCATGCCTTCTTGCCTGACACCCCATGAAGAATCTCTCAATGGTCTCCAAACTACTATCCCTTAATATTTATTACTTTATTAGCAGTGTGTATGTAATTTGAGTACCAAAGATATTAGCATATTGGTTAAGGGTTATGTGTTTTACAGACAGAAGTTTGAGTTTATGTTTAAACTTTCTTCTGGTAACTTTGTGAAGTGGGATGACTAATTTATTTTTACAATTTTTATTGGTGTGTTATAGTTGTACATAATGATGGGATTTGTGGTTGCATATTTATACATGCGCAAAATATAACAATATAATTTGGCCAGTATCTCTCTCCAATATTTCCCTCCTCTTACCCTTTCTCCCACCCCATTTCTTTTCCTCTAGAAACCTCTGATTTTCATGAGATCCCCCTGCTCCTTTTTTTTTCTTTTTCTTCCCTAGTTCCACATGTGAGAGAAAACTTGTGACTCTTGACCTTCTAAATTTGACTAATTTCTGTTAACATAATAGCCTATCGTTCCATCCATTTTCCTGAAAATTACAGAATTTCATTTTTCTTTATGACTAAATAAAATTCCATTATGTATATATGGCACATTTTCTTTATCCATTTATCCATTAATGGACACTTAGACAAGTTTTGTAGTTTGGCTATTGTCAATTATGCAACTATAAACATGGACATGTATGTATCACTATAGTATGATGACTTTAATTAGGTAGGATAAGTATCAAAGAGTGGTATAGCTGGGTCATATGGTAGTTCCATGCCTAGTCTCTTGGGGAAACTGCGTACTGATTTCCATAGTGGTTGTATAAATTACAATCCCACCAACAGTGTAAAATGTTTCTCTTTCTCCACATCCTCTCCAGCATGTATTACTGTTTGTATGCCTGATGACTGCCATTCTGACTGGATTGAGATGAAATCTCAATATAGTTTTGATTATCATTTACCTAATCGCTAACAATGTGGAACATTTTTCATACATTTGATGGCCATTTGCATTTCTTTTTATGAGAACTATGTATTTACTTAATTTGCCCAATATTAATTGGGTTCTTTGGTCATTTGGCATTAAGTTTTTTAAAATCTTTATATATTTTGGATATTAATTCTTTGTCAGAAGAGTTGCTAGCAAAGATTTTCTCATATTCTGTGGGTTTTCTTTTCACATTCTTGTTTCCTTGGCTGTGTAGAAGCCTTTCAATTTAATGGTACGCCATTTATTAACACTTGGCATTATTTCCAAGTTAGGGGTCTTATTGATAAAGTTGTTGTCCTTACCTATATGCTGGAGTGTAGACTCTAGGTTTTCATCTGTGAGTTGCCTAGGTTCTGGTCTAATTCCTAGGTTGTTGATTCATTTTGAGTTGATTTCTGTGCAGGGTGAGAGATAAGTGTCTAGTTTCATTCTTTTATGTATAGATATCACTTCAACAATATTATTTCTGCCTATCTATGAACATGGGAGGTCTTTCCATCTTCTGAAATCTTTTTCAATTTCTCTCTTCAATGTTCAACAGTTTTCACTGTAGAGGTCTTTTCCTCCTTGGTTAGATTTATTCCCAGGTATTTTTCTTTTCAAGTTATTATGGCATGTTTTCTGATTCTTTTTCCAGCAGACTCAATGTTGGTACATAGGGAAGTTGTTGATTTCTTTATGTTTATTTTGTAACCTGCTACTTTACCAAATTTTTTTATTAGTTCTATCAGTCTTTAGTGGATGTTTTTTGGATCTTCTAAATATAGGATCATATCACCTGCAAACAGCGATAATTTGACTCATCTTTTCCTATCGGTCTCTCTCTCTTGCCTAATTGCTCTGGATTGATGACTTATTCAAACACTCTGCACCTTCACATCATATCACCATAATAGTGCTGACCTCATAAGAATTTTAATGAGGATTGAATGTTTTTATATATGTAGATTGCTTAGTACTGGCATAAAGTACTCAGAATATTAGACATTTTATTGTTAGGTATTCATTATTTTAGTTATTATTTCTAGTGGAAAATATGTGAAACACTTTAAATTAAAGTCTATAATAAACCAATGTCAACTAAGGAGCACAATAGCTGGATCCTGGAATAGAAATGAGGAGATGGATGTCAGACTTCAGTTTTTCACTTGTTAGCATTGTCTTTTGTGATGTTTGTCCTCAGTCAGAAAATAAAGACATTAAAATGCACTCTCATTCACCTTATCCCAAATAATTGGTTTGAAGACAAATAAAATGACTTATTTGAGGTTCTCCTATGTAATTCCCATCTGGTAAACAGTTATTTCATGTGTTTATACAAATGCTTTGAGTTTTAAGACATACTCATAGGGACCTATGGAACAGAATAGTTAGACAGATCCAAATGAGAAAGAGAAAGTAATCAATGGAAGGGAACTTCAATGTTCACTTTAAGTAATGGGTGGAATAATCAGACAGAAAATCCATAAGGAAATGGAGGACTTAAAATGCGAGAATAAGAGAGAGGACTTGCCAGGTGTGTTGATGCATGCCTGTAATCCCAGCAGCTTGGGGGCTGAGGCAGGAACAAATTCTGAGCCAGACTCAGCAATTTAGTGAGGGCCTAAGCAATTTAGTGAGACACTGTCTCAAAATAAAAAATAGAAAGGGCTGGGGATGTGGCTCAGTGGTTGAGGATTCCTGGGTTCAATCCCTGATACCAAAATAAATAAAAAATAAAAAAAGAAGACACAAAATGAAAGAATACATGGAGATAATAAATGAAATAAAAAAATGCAATATGCCAAAATGTACATAGCAGCAAAAGATTCAAGTGAATGGAGGTTTATAGCAAAAAGAGACTTACATTTAAAAAAAAAGAAGAACAAAAAGACTAAATCAACAACCTAACTTTATGCCTCAAGGAACTAGAAAGAGAGAAAAATACTAAACCCAAGATTAGTAAAAGAAAAAATTTAAGAAATATTAGAACAGGGCTGGAATAGTGGCTCAATGGTTGTGGCACTTGTCTGGCATGCACAAGGACCCAAGTTTGAATCCTAGCACCACATACACAACGAAGTGCTAGAGCAACAAAAACCATATGAGGGACTGAATTGATTCTCTTTCTCTTTCTCTTTCTCTCGCTGTCCCACTCTCTTAAAAATAAGAAAAAGATTAGAACAGAGATAAATAAAAACAGAATAGAAAAATAATAATGTAAGAAAGACTTGAATTTTTCAAAAAAAGTCCATAAAATTCATAACCATTCTCTAAGGAAAATGAATACTTAAATATTTAAAATCAGAAATAAGAGCGAATACATCATTACTGTTACCATATAAAGAAACAAGATTGTAAGACTGTTATGAATAGATACATGTCCACAGATTGCATCACCTGCAAGAAATGAGTAAATTCCCAGAAACATGCAACGCGTAAGACTGAGCCATGAAAAAAAAATAGTTCTGAACAGACCTGGAAGAAATAAGGAAACTGAAGTAGTAATCAAAAATCTCCCAATGAAGAACAGCCGAGAATCAGAGGGCTGCACTGAAGAGTCTACCAAAGACTTAAAGAATTCTTCCACAGAACTGAAAAGGAGGGAACTACAGACAGACACATTTTATGAGGCCAATACTATCCTGATATCAAAGCCAGGCTAGGACCTCAGAATAAAAAAAAAAAACCTATAAAACAACTGGGAATATTCATGCAAAAATCCTTCACAAACGGCTGGCAACCCACATTAAACAGCCCATTAAAAGGAATATAAACCATGACGAACAGTAATTCATTCTCAGAAAGCAAGAAAAATTCAAAGTATTAAAATTAATCATATCAATCATAATTTGGAGTTACCTGACGATGTATGAGGAATAATCACTAAAGAAAAAAATCTTATTGATAATGCAATATGAAGCAAATGACTACTCACATCATGAATACTTACATGTAAAAATTGCAATATATAATTCACGTCAAATGTATGTAAACCATTTAGCATTATAGGGTTTATATATATTTATTGGTTATGCATATGTCAGATATGTTACATATGATTGGGAAAGATTGCCACAGTCATTCATTTTTATTCCACTAACATTTGTGAAACACTGAGCGAGGCATTGACTGACATATTAATAACTGGCTGTGTGGAGTTTGTTTTCTAGTGAGAAGCAACAGACAACTTAAAAAGAAAATGTAAACAGCACTTTTAGTAGTTATATGCCAAAGGATTTAGGCAAAAATAAGTCAGAGAAGAGAAAGATGCACCCTTGGAAGTGGTGGTTTCATTCTAAAGAGGGAGTCGTGCAAAGCCTTCCTGGGGAGGCTACCTATGAACCAGGAGCTGGAGAAGGAGGGGAGCAAGTCGCATGGAGAGGGGATGAGAAGAGTAAGTGCGCAAAGCTCCTGGGGTGCAGACGTGCATGGCACACTCAAGACAAAGCCAGGAGGCCACCATGCTGCAGCAGAGTGCCTAAGAGTAACAACAGAGGCTTGATCAGAAAGCTGGTGTGGAGCTTTGGCCACACCTGAGAACTTAGAGTGAACTTGCTCTTTTACCTCAAGAGAGGTGGAGATTTCGATTTGAGACTATTATCAGTGCTACCATTACTCATCCTGATATTTCTCTCATTTCACTGTGTTAGTCACTATTTGTCCACGCAACGACAAGAATGTACGTGTGCACTTTGGTATAACCTCCGCTTCTGACTTCTACTTACCTTTCTCATTTTTATGAACCACACTCTGATAATACGAAGTCATTCTGTTGCTGGGACATTATAACCATGAGTCCCAGGCTAAATCCTGGGTAAATACGCCTCCATCTATTGAGCAACCTATTAGCAGTCATATTATGAATTAATTGATGGACAGTGCGCCGACTCTCTTTGTGCCTTAGTTTCCTCAAATGTAAAATGAGGATAAAAAGAGTACCTATTTTTTAAGGTTGTGTAGAGATGACTATGTTGTTATCTACAAAGTACCCCAAACAGCGCCTACTAAGTACTAAGACCATATAAGTGTAAATCTTTTTTTTTGTTATAACTACTATTATTATTTTTAATAAACAAAAATTTAAAATATGAACAAAGTAAAACATCTACCATACACTTTATATTACAGATATAATTACTGTTAAACTTTTTGGTGATACAAGAATGTTGACTATAAATAGAGTTGTAAATATTAGAAAATGTTTCTTTATGAATGACTTGATGTCTGCCTTTGGGTTAACAAAATGGATAAAGTAAATTTAATGAGAATTTTGGTGTGTGGAATGCAATTGAAACATCACTGGCATGCTATGAGCCAAGTATTGCTTGGGGCAGAGATGTATTCATCTTGGGTGGTCTCATTTTTTTAACTTAATAACTGTTGTTTACCACCATAAAACAATATTATAGTATGTAAATGGCATGTGAATTTTGGGAGAAAAAGGAAGCATCGAATAACCAATATCCACTGACATATAGGAAATACCCTGAAGGTAACCAGATTCAATTACCTAGGTACCTAGTGTGTTCATAAAACCGAAACCTGATGGAAACTCTACTCTTATGTGCTATGTGAAAACCCACATGAGGTATTTCTAACAGAATTGTCTTGTCTGATGGGCTGCAGGTCCATGAGAATGGATCCCAAAGTTAAAAGTGTCCTACTGCATTTACTGCAAGATGGAAGACGTTATTATACAATCAGTGAAACTGTCCTCCGCAGAATTGGAGTTATCTTCCAGTAGCTAATGCCCAGAGTTCATAATTCTCTCTCTAAGATATTTTTAAGCTATTCAAGAAGGTCAAAATGTCTAAAACCATTATAAATGGATGTTCACTGTCCAGAACAGAAATAGCAATCTTCCAAAAATATAAAAAAAAACCTAAAAGTTTAAGAAGAGTCTAATATTGACAACCAGAGCCATATGGGTAGCAATGTATGTTTTTACTTCTTTTCAATGTCCTTTCTGTTACACTGCAAGTCCATTTGTACCAACAGTAGCAACTTTCTTTTTCTCCCATATCATCAAACATTTGGTTAGCAGGGTTATTAATCACACTTTGCACTTAGTTGGTCTGAGTTTGAAAAGCCATTGCTTAGAATTCTATAAACAGTCATTAATCCTAAAAAAAAAAAAACTTTAGGAGGTTGTGTGCTTTGTAACCATTTCATCCAAATTGTTCAATTTCAAGAATTATCATCTGCTTTCCATGTTTCATAGGATCCAGGCTCATTATGCTTTTCTAGCTATGAAAACTAGTAATCATTTTGATGATTGCTCTTCTTTCACTCCTTCACATACTTGCTCAGAAGTAATATTTTCCAGGATCTTTTTGGATGCTGGGGTTTAGTTCCTCCTGTTAGCCGCTCCCATTGCCCAGTGTAAGTCGCATGCATTAACAACCACATCCATGATAAAAACAAATAAATAAATAAACCTCTTAAGTGATTGTGTTTTCCCAAAACGACACTGTGAGAAAGACCCAAGGACGTCATTTGTTTTATTCATATTGCTTTTCCAATCGCCAGTATGATGGTCATAGTAGATCATATGTCTTTGTTACTAAATAATGAATGCTATGTAGCTATGAAGTTCTGAGCATGATCCATCTCTGACATGAACTAATTGTGTGTCTTTATACAAGTCACTAAGTTTTCTAGTACACAACATCTTTTGGTCCTCAGCCCTGAAAAAAAATATAGTCATAATCATGTTCACTTTACTATCTTGACTTAATAATTAAATCAACTAGTGCTCACCATACACCAGCATTTAACAAATGATACTATAGCAGTATTGGAAAAACAATCAGTATGATCATGATTTAATTCAAATAAAAAAATAAACTAGTTCCAAATGATATATTTTTTCTGAAATACCACACAATTGAGAGAATAGGACATGCAATTTTTAGGTAGAACTATTCAATATAGACTTTCAGTGACTAAATTATTTGGAAAATTATAAATATTCTAGTAGCTTTCAGGCAACAGTTCAACCCAAGTCAGTAGCAAAGTCTGGGTTAAAACACAGACACTGTTGGCTGCATTCATGGTCACACTGGTAGTGAGAGGCAGAGCCAAGACAGGAAAACAAGTTTTGGACTCAGAGGCCCTGTGCTCCTTTTATACTTGCTCTGCTGTTTGAAAGCATGCATTTAAGTAATACACACACTTTTACCCGGCTCTCATAGCATGGCTTAGCTAGCTTCTGTCCACGTTGTGTAATTCCCTGCTCGTTTAATTCTCTCAACGCATTTATTATTATGTGCACACATTCACATAAGCTGGGTGGATATAACCATCACTGGAGTTAAGCATATCAAGGAAAATCACTTTCTTTCACTTATTTCCCAAGAATAGAGAATTATTACTAAAACTTTAACAGCAGTAGAGTTTAGCTACTTCATTGTTTGTCCACATTAGCAGACCTGCGTAAACTTCATTTCCAGATGCACTAATCTAAGCAGGCTACCAGGCAGAATCTTCTCAAAAAGAGAAAAGGAGAAAAAAATAGCTTTTTAAATGGGCATTCTGCCAATTTGAGGAATGAACACAGAACTTTTAGAGTTTTCAGAATATTAAGAACAGGTCATAAGTAAAAGAAAATAGGAAATAAGGACCGGAGGTTGAGAATACTGGAGTCGGTTCAGACCGTCTGAATCACTCATGCTGTGGTGGTGATTTGAGCTGACAAAATGTTATTGGAGGGATCACTCTCTTCTACACTGTTTGCTTTGGGAAGTCAGGCAGAGATTTATTATGGCTGAAAGCCTTTACAGCTGTAGGATGTAGTGCTGGGTCAAGTTGAAAATATCAGCTGAAATTAATAGCATGAGTTGTGCTTTTGAATATTGCAACAGTTGTAATGGAAAAAGAAAGTCAGAGACCATAGTTCTGTTGGGCATCTATGATTACACTGTGCTGTGGAAAAGAGGTCTTGGTACATCCAGCAAGGAAAGGACAATCCGATGTCCACTGGATAGAATCCAGATTCCTGGAAGTCTAATTTAAAGACTAATAATTAATGGGATTGCACTTAGGTGGAAGTAAAGATGTTCGACTCAATGTGTGGAATGATGCAGGAAAGAAAATTCTAAAACTGATGTCCTTCAGAAGACTGATCACCTGGGAAAGTGACAGTCACTGCAATTCATGAGTGACTACAAAGATATCAAGCAAGACAAATTTGGAAGATGAAGATAGATATATATGCATAAACTGTTAATTACTATTTTCTATCTGTATCCCTACATAGGAAGAGCGATTTTTTTCCAGTTAGCTATCCTTAAAAATACAAGCTCGGTCAAATGCAAAGTGTAGCATCTCAAATTTTGCCTCCAATTCTAGGCCCATAAAATGTACACATCTTAAACAGTTAAGCATACTTCTGTGGTGCAAAATTAGTCATAATGAATGTATATTATGAAACTCTTGAGTATAGGAATATGTTATATGTTAGTTTCTAAACTTATTTGAGTATAAAATTAGCTTTTTCAGGAATAATTTCCTGAGTCAGTTTCTCTGTGCACATTATGGAAAATGCCGTTTCTGAGAGGAATGTATGTTTTGGGAATTTCTTCCATTACTTATCTTACCAGGTACATACATGTGGGCATCCAAGGGACCTGATGTATTGTTGAGGGAGTCAATGCATGTAATCAACACTACATCAAAACTTTTATCCTTTTAAGAAATATCCAGTTTGTTTTTAAAATAAAAAAAATACATTTGTCCAAATTTGAACAAATATCAGCAGATCTTCTAGGTATTGGTATGCAAATTTTAAGATTAAGTAAAATTAGGTCATTATACCCATATAACATAACATATAATAGCTATTTTGTTGCTATAGCCTGAATTGTTGACTAGTAACCATGAAAGTGCATTAAAAGTAGGTATGTATGTGAGGGGAACATGAATATTTTGACTTGAGGAACATCTAATTTCATTGTTGGTTATGATTTTACAAAAAAAATTGGGGGATACTGTAATAAAATATTTCCCTCACCATCTATTGTACCTATATCTCTTTTTCATCTTGCTCCCCTCATCATTTTATTATTTTGCCTGATTTTAATTCAACCTTGAAATGGTTTCGTAAATTAATGGCATAAAGTTCAGATGAAAATTCCACTGAAAGAACCGAAATCATGGCCTGAACTATTAGTTGTAATTTTTTTAATAATGAAAACTCTGTCCTGTCACCCTACGTCCACTGCTTCAAATCCTTTGTAGCTCTTCAGTTTTCCTAGGGTAAGTCTTCAAGTTGTCTGGTTTTTCCTGACTCTCGTGTTGTATTTCTGCACCTGCTTCACCACATCTCAGTCAATTTATCCTCAGCTTTTTGTTTGCTTGGTGCACATACCCGTGCTATTACTTTAACACATGATTGTGTTACCTCACCAACAACCCCCATGCTCCAATCTAGAAAAGTCTCAGTGTTCTTTCCCCTGAGAAGACAATATGGCTTATTTTCAGAGCTTTCAGCATAGGTCACAGTCACATGTCCTTCAGTGTGATTACTTGACATGTTCTCCAACTATCCTCTAAGTTCCTTGAGAAGTGAAGTCATGTGTATGTTGTGTTCTCTCATGGGTCCAATACAAAGTGGCAAGGGTTCATTGCGTTAATTAATCTTGCCAGTCATTCAAAGATCTTTCATGCTTTCTACATATTCTGTCAAAGAGGTAACACCAAGTAATAGATCGAAAGACAGTGCGCTTGGCTGCAAGTAGAATCAGATTCTATCTGTGGCTGTGTATGGCCAAGGACAGCACATTGAGCTAACAAAATGTGATGCACCGTATTGTCGTAGGGGAGACCAGAGTCCCTTTAAACAGAGAGCTCTGTGTAAACATTCATTTACTACTTGGGGCAAAATGAGGTGGGGGATATAACTGTTTCAGAACAAAGCAAAGCAAAACCTGTTCTTTAAGATACGTGTCTGAATCCAGTCACCACTGCAGTACTAGCAGCTATGCTAATGGGGAAATGTTCCTAAAATAAGGCTACATATTTCAGTCCCTGTCGACACTTTTAGGGAAAAAAGCGCTTACAGCTGATAGAGGAAATGTTTGGAGGAATTTCTCTACACCTTCTATTACTGGGAGATAGCGTGAATTTTCCTATATGCTCTTGGCTCATGGTTGTTGGTTAACCTTCAATGTCAGTCATAGCCAGAAGTCACTGAAAAAGATAAACAGATATTATTTACATATTAGTCAGAAGTCACTGAAAAAGATAAACAGATACTATTTACATATTATGAGTTAAAGGCTGAGAACAAATTATAAGTGATATCTAAAATAGTAATGCAAGTTTTCAGTTTTATTGGGATTTATTATGACACCAGAAAGATATTCTTGTCTTCAACCAGGTTCAGCTTTCCCTCAAAAATATATATCTAACAGTATTTCTTTTTCATTTTACATACACTTTGACTTAAAACTGATACAGCAACCATCCAATTAATGTTCCCTAATTCATAGGATAGAAAACTGATTCCATATAAGTATTTGGGAAGTGGAATTCTAGCTCTGGTTGGAATTTTAAAATTGTGGCTATTAATTTTACAAAATAAGAAGTTAGTATTGATCTAACTTACTAGACAGATTTTGGCAGTGATATGAAAACATTGATAGTGATTAGAATTTAGACCTATTATTAAAGTAAAACAAATCACTCTAATTTATTTTGTCCTGTGCTTGCTGCTTAAATGTATAATTTACAGAAAACTATTATCAAAGTGCAGGAGGCCCAGCATTTTCCAACACCTTGTGATTATTGATTGTTTTTCTTGTTGTTGTTCCTGTATTATAGGTAAAAGCTTCAAATTCTCCTTGGTGTTCTTGTACAAGTTGTATATATTTCAAGATCTCAGTAAAAACATGTTTGATTCATAATATATTCCTTTAGGCAAACTGTGTGTTCACAAAGATCCTGAGAGCGATTCTATGACTAATAAGTCTTTATTTCTAAGTCCTATAAGAGCTATCTATAGTCGCCATTTTCTTCTGTTGATTTATATGATTTGGATGGGAATTTGTTGATAAAAACAGATCTATCTCAACCTATAAAAATATCTCAAATTATATCAAATGATGGTGCCACGGTTTCTGTGGGAAGCACTGACTCTCTAAGAAAGCATGATCTTAAAACAGCTTTCAACAATTTGTTGCTTACTTGGTTGCTTTATGAGGAACAACTTGAGATTTATCATGCTTAATTTGTCCTCAGGGAAACATTTACTATTTTCAACATGATATACACAGGAAACCTCCCCACACACATCTCCCTCGGACAAAATGTATCCTTTAAGATTGTAGATTTGGAGTGTACATGACTGATGTGTTTTATGAAAATAGCCTATTATTTATAGATGGATGGATTTATTGCAAGATATTCCAATTTCCTACTTGTGACCCATTATTCCAAGATATCACCTTCATCTGCTCTGATAAAAATAATCTATACATATTTGCCATTTTATAGATTGTGTTTTTATATTCTATTTATGCTTTCATGTAACATCTGATTATACTGAATAGACTACAAATAGAAAATTAATTGTGCTTGGATTTGGAAGACATTTTGGGGATGGGATCATCAATTTCATGGACTTACTATGTGCCCAATGCTTTCCCACATTGTCTCCTGTTAAGAGAATAGGTTTCAAGGTGGGAGGGGTGGCTCAGCAGTAGCAGTGCTTGCCTGGAAAGTCCGAGGACTTGAGTTCAAACCCCAGCACCATATGTACACAACTAAATGTCAGAATAACAAAGGTTATATGAAAAACTAAACAGAATTGATTCTCTTTCTCTTTCTCACTGTCCCTCTGTCTTAAAAAAAAAAAAAGAGTATAGATTTCAGAACCTGAGGCCATATTCTAACCTGGTTCTACCATTCAGAAACCTAATTTGCTTTGAACAAGTCACTAAATCTTCCTGTTCCTAATTCCTTCCACTATACAATGGAGATATATGTGCCTAATCTGTAGGATTTTTTAAGAGTATAGGATTTAATAACAGTGCTTGCTGTAGAGTTAGCACCGCATCAAAGTTAACTGATTATTGACAGCAATCATAGCAATTATTATCACCTTCAATTTGTAAGTGAGAAAAATAAGTTTATGCAGCAAGTCCCCAGAAAAGGTAGCTTTCAAATCTAAATCCAAATATCCTAACTTAGTCTCACATAATGGTTGTTTTAGTTATTTATTTTTATGAATGATTGAACTGTTTCATTTTATTATCATTGCTGATATTTACATCATGCAAAAAAGGAAAGATTAAAAATGGTTCAGTTGAGCATGAATCTTGCCTTGTTTTCTGTAGCTATGCTTTCTATAGAATTTTCTGAACTTTTATGTTTTAACTCTCCCCCAGGAACAGCTTTCTCTGGAACATATATATTACTTGTGTTCTGCTTCTCCTTGCCCCTGGAAATCAGTGTTGGGCAAAATGCCTGGTTCTGTAACAGGTTTTGAAGAAATCTACTCATTTTAGAATTTTTATTCCAAATTAATAAAAATAATTACCCTTATTTTTTTTAAGTACATCTATTTATCAGCAGTAAAACTTACAGGTGGACCATTGATCTAGTTCCATTGATTCAATCATGTTGTGGGTAACACTTTGGGCATCCAGGGACAGGGAAAAGAATGTTGATTAAAAGTGTTGTCAATAGCTAGAGAGGGATGACCTTCGATTCATTTGAGTTCACGGAGCATTTTATTTTTAAAGTGGTGCACAGCTGTTCCTTTATTTTTCCAGAAAGCAGTTTTTCACTTGTAATGATTATCTATGATGTATTTTCAGATCCTTGAATGTATGTACATGGAAGCTTATGCTCATGAAGATAAAGTATAATTAATGTCTTAATATCAATAGATCCACATGGATTCAGCTACATCTTAGTCATTCTACAGAGAAAGCATTCTCATGAGGAACATTTTCTACCTGTACGTGCCAGTCTATCTTTTTATTTTAGATAATTTTCATAGTTTACACAAATAGGGAAACACTATGAATGCTTGGTGTGAGCAAATAGGAAAGAATAAGTGTTTAATGAGTCTTTCCTACTGCATTTCATATCACGATGCTTCTTCCAAAGATTGGTGTGATTTTAAAAAGCACACTAAGCGTCTTACTAAACATGCTTACCGTGTTTGAAAAATTGAAGGAATTAGTAACACTTTCAGGTTGGTTTTAGTCAATGTTACACAACAAAGCTCTTTATTTGCCTTTAAAGGTGAAAAGAGAATGAGGGGATCAGAAAGGCATGAACATACTATTGTATGGGAGGCAGGGCGGCAGGATCACCTTACATTCCTCTTGTCTGAAATTATCTATTTCCATTCTATAGCTTCTTTGTCATTTTCCTGGTTATGTGGTTACACATAAGCTAGCTTTGTTTCTCCATCCAAAACTCTTCTCATGTTACCTTTAAAACTTGGTGTACGGCAACGGAAGGGTCAATAGTGCCACCTTCCTCATGGTTTATATGACTTCATTAATGACATAGAACTGTGGGAACCAACTTTCTAGGCAGCCCTGAAGCTATTATGGGCAATAAGTAGGCTTTCATATTTATCAAAATACAAAATTTTAGTGAAGTTTGATCATTTTAAGCAAGATTATGACTTAGAAAAATGTAGGTGAGTACTATTAAGAGTCCAATCTATCGTCAAAGTATTCAGAACATTAAGATGCACTTGTTTTGTAATGTATGTTACATTTAACATAAAATATACTCAGGGTTTCTAATGTAACTAAAAATGCAGATTAGAGTTTAAAATAGTTCTCTGGGCCTCATGAGAAGATACCATCACAAAAAAACTTTACAAGATAATTTCTGTTGTCTTTGGATAAAAGAGGTAGATGGATAAAATAGAGCGCTTTTAGGAGGAAAAGAAAATTATTTTGAAAACAGCATGGAGAATCTTTCAATTCTAAAATCTATGCCTTTATGTTCTGTGGGTTTTGTGAATAAGGTTGTCCCAAGAGATAATCACGTAAAGGAAATTAATCAAATTCAGCTGATGCATTTCAAATACATGATTAAAAGACTTTATAAGAAAGTACAAAACAGGCTGTTGTTTTAACTTTGAAGATTGAGTGTCTAAACAGTCATCTTTAAACCTAGAAGACTGTGAACCCTGCATTCTGATCCTTGGACTGTCGAAGCTAATGAAATGTACAAATCAATCTTTTTTTTCTGCTTGTTATTTATATTCAGAAATGAAACACGTAATCCACAAGACTCCACTTTTAATAGAATGTCATCTCATTCATACAAAAGACACCCCTCACATTCAACTGAAAAAAAATGCTGGGAAAATAGCTCAGTTCCCTGCCAGATGGTGGAAGCTCAGAAGCGAGAAACTGGAGCTGCAGAGGACAGATCGGGTCAGCTGGGCCACCTCCCCTGCCAGAACTGCATCACCAGGGCTCCAGAGGGCCAGGCCACCCCATTTCAGTGAGCACACTTCCCCAGCCCCTGGGCTCTTAGCTGCATTTGAAACTCCCACAGATGCAGACACCACTGTTCTGGGTTTTACATATCACCATGTTGCAAAGATGCGTCTTATGATTCCATGATGTTAGCTTGAGCATGAAGTATTCCCCCTGCCATATTCCCTTCCACCTCATTTCCTTCTGGTCTTGTCATGGAGCTCCATACTGTTTGTTTACTTTAGAGGTCAGGGTGTACAAAACATAATTCAATTCAGAGTCAATTATAATGTTTTCTAATGGCTAACAATCATAATGGATGTGCTATCGTATAAACTCAACTACATCATGTTAAATGGACTCCAAGTCTATTCATTTTCAAGGACTACTATAACAAAAGACCACAGATGGCAGAAAAGGCCTGCTTTCTCACTTCTGGAAGGTGGAAGTCAGAAATCCAGGCACTGTCAGGTTGGGTTCTTCCCAAGTCTCCAAAGGGGAATGTGCAGCATGCTCTCTCCTAACTTCTGGTGTTGCTGGAAATCTTTGGCATTGTGAATGTATCTTGTGACTCTCTCTCGCCAATTTCTGTCCCTGCCTTCACATGGCATCATCCCAGTATCTGTATTTTTGTGTCCAAATTTTTCTCCCCTTATAATATTGGTTATGTAGGATTTAAATCCCATAATACTCCAGTATTGCCTCATCTTAACTTTATTATGTAAAGTGGCAAAAACCCCACTTTGAAATGATATCACATTCATAATTTGGGGGACAGCTATGTAATTCAGTATACAATATTTTTTCTTTAAAACGTCAAACAAGAAATGTTCTGGATTTTCAGGCTATACAATTACAACTGTTCAATTTTGTCATTGAATGGGAAAGCAATCATAAACATCACAAAAATAAATGAATGTAGCTGGGTTTTAATAAAACCTTATGTATGGGTCCTGAAAATTGACTTTTATACATCTTTTATATTTTGTAAAATATTATATTTTTTAATTTTTTTCCAGTCAGTTAAAACTACTAGCCATTCATATCTCCTGGGCCATGTGATAACAGGTGGTGGTTCAAATTTACTAGCATCTATTTTATTCTCTTACTGAAATATTTGAGTCCAAACTTAGTGTGGAGAACATTCAGCCTATTCTATATGAAGAAATCAGGGCTTCTAGTCTGCAAAATTGTTGCCTTACTTTTCTGTTTTAATTTTATTTTTGCATTTTTTTATCAGAATTAAACAAGGTCATTGCTTAAAACATGCAATGCTTGTGATAGGAAGCATGCTTTCTTTCCTTGCTCTTTTCATTCTTGATTTCTGCTCCCCAATGAAAATTACTTAAATTATTCTGATTGTTTTAAAAGTTCCATATTTCTAAAAGGCATGCTTACACAACTATTCTTTTTTCTTAGTTTTTTATTTTTATTTTATTTTTTTTTAGGGCTGAAGACCGAACTCGGGGCCTTGTGCATGCTAGGCAAGCGCTCTGCCACTGAGCTAAATCCCCAACCCCTAATTTTTGATGTCTCCTGAACTCCTACTGAAAAACAAGTGCTCAGCTTTTTCATACTTCCTCTGGATTCCATTCCACTGCCCAGGCATTTCGATCAAGCACATTTATTTTGCCTCCCAGAATAGCAATTTTTGGTTAAATCAACATTCTTCATGTGACTGATTATAACTATGTAAACCTTATTCACTGATGAGTCATGAAAGTTTTAAGATTCTTTTTGTTCTGGGGTAATTTTTATTAATGAATAATGGTCTCACATTGTCATTGCACTGTTTTCTAGATATGTGCTATGAACTCAGCCCCACAGACTTCTAAGAAGTCTGCATAAATCTCCATAAACATACACACACACGCTCCATTCATTTCCTGATTGCATTTCTGCATCAGGATGGTACCTTTCTTGTAGTCCACACCACACTCTGTGCCCTGTTCCAGGATAGGTTGGTTGCCCTGCAGTTGTGCGGCACAGCTACTGAACTAGAACATCTTTACCACTGAAATTCTTTTCCCTTCCTTCCCCCAGTGTTGAAACGCGTCTTTGTATTGCTGTGTTTCAGTAAGCCACAGTGTTCAATTGCCCCCTTAGAAAGAAGGTATGGATGCTGAATTTGTTTAGGCATTTATTTTTAACCTGAAAATGACTTTACTCATACTCACCAGAAACTTTTCTCATACGGTGACTTCACAGATCCAAACAGCATTGAAGTCTAATTGTGAAGGCACTTCATTCTCTAGTTTCTAGCTCTGATGATTGCTATGGATAAGCTTAAAACGGCTCTGATTTCCATTCTGGGGTATGCGCCATTTTCACTTTTGAAAACTGTAATACAGATTTATGCCCAGGGGCCTGGCATTTCACCGGGTATGTTTTGGTGTGAGTCTGCTTTCTCATCCACTTGGTGTTGAGGAACACTTGATGGCGTTTTCCTGCCGTAAGTCTTTACCTTTTATCATTCTGAGAAATATTGTATACTTTCTTTTAACATTCTGCCTCTACCTTCTCTGTTTGGAACTTTCATTATTCAATCCCTTCTATTGCTCTAAGAATATTTACTAACCAAATATTTTGCATTCAGAATTGATTGATCCTCTTATTGTTTAATCTTCTATTTCCCAGTAATTTTTGTTTAGTTTCATTTCTTATAGAAGTCCTAATTTTATTTTCTAAACATTCTATTTATTATAGGCTCACTGCTATCATATTTTTAATCTTCTCTTTCTTCTTCTTCAAATGCAGTTTCTTTTCTTCCTTTCACAGTACTTTATTCCTTTCTCATGGATACATTTTCTTTTACCTATCTGAGGATGTCATACGTTCTTAGAAAATTTTCTCTAATTTTTTCTGCCTCCTCTACACCCTGTTCTATTTATTCAGTGTATCTCACAGGAGGATTTCTGCTCAATGGAAGTTCTGTGCATGAGACTGGGCGTGGAAAAATGACAATGGAACATTTCCTTCCAGGGGGTTGCAGCCAAAATATCAAATTATCTTTTTCTAATATCGATGTTGAAGAATTTCAATGTCTTTGAGTAATTCTCTAATCTGGCAGATCTAACCTTAGATACCAGTATCCTCCAGCTAAGGAGAGGAGATATAAGATGTTCTCTGTGACTACGACCACCCCCTTCAGCAGACAGTGGGGAAGGTGTCTTCTGCATCGCACCAGCTGTTCTTTCCAGGGACTCCCCAATGGAAACTCTACCAGAGGGAAAGTCTCTTGCCTTGCACTGGGGTACAAGAAAGTACCTAGAGTTTGGTTTTTCCAATAACTCTCACATAATTTCTCCCACTTCCACTCCACCCTGCACCCTGGGCTTTCATTCCTGAAATCACAGAGGGCTTTTGGAAGCCGATCCTGTGGCTGTGTAGTCTCCTCCTGTTCAGCCTGTTTGGCCTCCTGAGTCCATTCTTTGGCTCCATTTGCTTTCTGTCTTTCTGCCTCTGTTGAATCTTTCCCACCCTCCCGCCCGTTTTCATTCTCACCTTGATGATGCACTCAGAGTTTGTATTCTTTTTGCGATTCCAGCAGAGTTGCCCTTCTTTTTTTAAACCAAGACAAGTATTCTCATGACAAGAGTTTCCGTCTTTTCCTGTCCATCTCCATGTCTTCTGACATTCAGTGATTCGAGTCCACCATGTAATTAGGAACTGTACATTTTCTCTGGAAATACTGAGAGTTGATCTAACTGCGTGCTCCCGGTGATTGCTTCATTGCAAATGTATTATTGGCTCCTGTTTGCTCCTATCGGTAAAAATGCAGTCATGCACTATCAGTAACGAATACAGTCACGTACAACAATGCTTCTGTCCAGGACTGACCGACCACATGGATGACTGAAGGTTATTCCATAAGATCATGAAGCCAAAAAATCCCCATCGCCTAGTGATGTCATATTCTTCTTACACTGCAGCGCAAGGCACTGCTCACATGCTTGGTGATGCTGGTTCAGATACACCTACTGTATTGCTGCCAGTCATATGAAAGCACAGCCGTGCTGCTAGGTACGACACATAATACCTGAAGATGACCATAAGTGACTATTTTAGTGGTTCATTATTTATTATACTACACTTTTGATTGTTTTATAGCGTATTCATTCTATTTATAAAAACAATTTTATATATTATGCCATGTTCTGCAGCTTTGCGTATAGAGTGCCTATAGCATCTCCTATTTGCACCTAGGTGAGTGGGCAGTGCAATGTACTCTGAGATGTTCACATAGCAAGGAAATTACCTAGCATGTCTCTGAATGTAGCACACTATTGTTCAGCAATGAATTAAAAATAAAACAAAACAAAAAAAGACATGCTATTTTCTAACTTTTTGAATCAGCTTTCCTATGCAGTATAATTTTTGATTTTCCGACAATCCTCAGGTTTAGGCACAAAAACATGAATGATATAGATTTTTACAGATGTGGAACAAGCTCAGTAGGTTGAAGTGACTTGATTTTGTTTAAAGATGCTTGTGAGCACTAACTCGATACCAATAGTGGAAAAAACTCAGCTATAGCCTCTGCCCTGTTGGGTTTGCCCAGAGTCCTATAACTGCTTGAATAAACCAGAAAATTTGGACTTTCTGATGTCTATAGAAGTAATGGGACAGGATGGATCTAGGATAGCCTTCAATATTAATTAACATGCGGTAAAATTTCAGTTTTATTGTTTATCATCTTGGGCCTTTGGAAAAGGCATTAGTTTCTGACATTTCAGTTTGTGCGTAGATGATATGAAAATAACTTCCGATTTGTTAGGAATTCCTCACTGTTAAATAAGATAATGAAGTAAAAGGGCTAAGCATAGAGACTGGAACATAGCATTTGCTGAATTTAAAAGAAGAGCTTTAAAAAAAGTGTTGAAATAAACGTGTCATTACATGATGTGTATTATCTGTTCAGGCACTATAATAAAATGCCTTATAGAATCTCCCCTTCTGGTTGGTATTCCCCTGTTGAATGAGACACCAAGGACTCGAGATGGATCTAGATCCTGCCTTCTCTTAAAATCATTCAACTACTGAGCTAAGAATGACTAAGTTTAATATTCATTTCTCTTGGGTAAACATGAAAAGAAGAACACAGGGAGAAGAACTGAACATAATGGATCTAAACTGATGAAGTCTTAAGAATTAGGACATCCCTGCACACTTGGATAGGGACAGCTTTTAAGCCTCTGTGTATGCCAAACTATGGACACTCGAACAACTATTTCATACAAAGGTGAGTTATAATTATACACTCATGTTTTATTTAGGAATTTCAACTACTGAGTTTTACTATTTGATAGAATTATTAAACATTAATGGATAATTAATAACCAGACCAAATAAATCCCTTTGACTCTAAGCATCACTTTTGTGGGAGAAAAATGTTTAAGTACAGACTCTCATAGGTCATGTACATATTGTTATTTTACCCTCCTTTGATTTATTCTAGCATTAGATATATTCAAGGCTATAGGTTGTTTTTCCAATTGCCTTTTTAAGGTAATGGGTCACATAATTTATTTTAGTTCAAAACTTGACTTTCTGGAATGTGTAGCTATTTTGGGTTACTTAGGACTATGACAGACAATATATTATGCCAATCTAGGTCTCCTAGAAAAGGATGTGAGATTTCTTTCTTAAAAGAGAGAAGGACAATGAGAGAGAGAAAGAATAAATTTTTATTGAATTTTTCACATGGCTTTCATTGCTCTGACACTTCTTGTGTACATGGATGTTGGGACTTGAACCCATGTACTTGCACATGCTGGGCAAGCCCCGTAACCGCCAAGCCACTGCTCCAGCCTCAGGATGTAAGATTTAAGGAGCATAGAGCATGTTTCTAACATCATACAAATAATCTAAAAACTTTTATTCAGTGGAGAAGATTTCATTATAATGTTTTGTTTTCTTGATCAAAACATCAAAAAGAATCTTAAATACATGTATTACCCTAATCAATAAAGAAATGCATTACAAAATAGCTCTGTTCTTTCTGAAACTTTTTTCTAAATATGCTTCTTCTATACTCCCCTGTTCTGAAGAATCTGAAACCCAAATCAAAACCAAAGTGGCTTCCATATGTCCCGTCTGAATCTGTACTATCATCTGATAAATATCAGATTCCACTTACCCATACAACTCACAATGGCAATGCTCATAAAAAGACAGTCAAGATCCTCTTCATTAAGTTGGTCAGTAGAATTTCTCCTTAAAGGATCCGTTTATACAAAATAAATTTTGGCTGAGGCACTGCTTAAAACAAGAGAACAGGAATTCTCAAAAGAGCAAGGTATTTGTTTCTAAGGGAAACTAGGATCCCACTTGGTCTACAGAGTTGTTAAAGCTGTATTTATTCCATTTGATGTAATTGGCATGGTAGATCTATCCTTTCCAAGTTTTCAATCTTAATGGCAGTTAGTAGCTTGACTCTAAAGTTATTAACGTAAATATTAGATTGATTTGATAACCAGTTGTTTTAATTTTCTTCTATGCATAAATTCAAACTATGCAATATGACAAAGGATATGATCATTCATGGTATGAAACTAGGAAATAAATAGTGTTACGTGGAAGAAACTTTAGATCATGTAATACAATCCCCTATTAATAGATGAGTAAATTGAGGCACAGGAAAGGTGGGTGAACTGTCATATGGAGGCACAGGGTTGAGCTGGTGAGAAGTCTCGAGACTAGATTCAAAGGCTTTGGTGTTTGGTTATCTAATATTTAAACTATCAGTTTAACATTCTGGTAAACACAATTTATTCTAATTATAGTTCCTTCTTTACCTGGAAAATGACACTTAGTTGAAAAATGCTCACAAATACCTTGAGACTACTTAAAGGATAAATGAGCAGCAATACAGGAGTTGGCAAAACTGTGAGATGGAGAAAACATACCCTTCGCTGCTTATCTTCAAAGCAGAGTGTTCTCTTAAGACTTCTACGACCATTAAGACCAGCTGACAAAGGAACGTTGTAACAATAAAGGAAAGATTAATTAAAATAACCAATACTAAATAGTTCCCTTTATGATTTTAAATTTGATGATTTTTGACATAATTATTGTTTTAGTAAGAAAATAATAAATACTTAAAATTATTTAAGTACTTACATTCATATTTTATATTTGTTTGTAAACTCATCTTTACAGATTATTTTGAATTATTATAATTGTTTCTCATTGAGATGAAAATTATATACCCCACCCCCCATTCAGGAGAAAGAAGAAAGAAGTTCCAAGCTCAAAATAAATTAAATTTCCTTTCCAAAGATTATGGATCTTGAGAACTATTCTCATAGAAGTATTCTGGAATTTGAATTAAGATTTTCTGATAAATTGATAATTGTGTTTTGTGAATATTAAATTAAAGTTGGAAATTAGGTGTAATTTATATATAGCTGGGTATATATACATGAAAAGTAATGAACAGAGAATTTGAAGAGAAAATTATACGTTCTTATTCCCTTTAGAAATCAAATATAATAGCTAGAATTTGAAATCTTTTTTCTTTTTATTCAAATATATGGCACAATACTGAATGCTCTCAAAATAACAATCTTTAAATTTCTAAATTAATACTAAGTATTTACTTTCAAAATGTGAAGCCCAATTAACTAATGTCATCATAATTCTTCACCTAAAGACTAGACTTGCCATGGCTTCCTTCACATGCATCTCAGACTTTTATTTATTAAACACTCTTCGTTTATCATATCTCAGTGTTCATAATAGCACAGATATGAGGTCAGTATTAATATCCTTATTTTTAATAAAAAGTAATTGAGGTTTAAGAGATTGAAAGATCTGTCCATTCCTGAAGGGTGGAAGGGGCAAAGCCAAGACTAGGGACTAGTGATTTCATTTGTAATAATGATTGTCTTTTTGTTTTAATAATGATTTAGTAATGATTTTATTTTAATAAAATCTATTTCAATAATTATTTTACTTTTAATTACAAGAGATGATCTCATTTTTATTTATTACCTAAAAACATCCAGACGTACCATAATACCAAGTAGAGAGCAAATTTCCATTGCTCATGACACTGGGTCCTTCAGTTTCACCTTGGAAATGACCAGGTTTATTCCTATGTAACTATGTGGAGTAAATGAAGAGCTGCTACCCTTCTTTTCAGTTCCACTTACCTGAAATAAACACTTCTAACACTTATGCCTCATTTTTACCTCTTTCTCTCATTACTTTCATTTTTCCAAATTGCAATTGTTCCTATTTTATTGTGTAATAAACATGTTAAAATTGATTTCTCTTTTTTAGAGAGGGAGAGATAATGCATTTTGTTTCTTTGTGTTTTTCATCTGGTTTTAGTTTTTCCAACACTCAGTTGTGCATGCGGTGCTGGGGTCTGAACCTGGGTCCTCAGGCATACCAGGCAAGCATTCTACCGCTGAGCCACCACTCCAACCCAATTTCTTTTCTTAATAGATAAAGAATAAATAGCTTATTTTTAAAGAGAGAGAAACAGTGAAAGAGAGAGAGAAAAAAATAATTTTTATTGAGTTTTTCACATGACTTTCATTGCTCTGTCACTTAGTTGTATACATGGGTGTTGAGGTTTGAACCTGCGTACTTGCACATACCTGGCAAGTGCTGTAACCACCAAGCCACTGATCCAGCCCCAATAAACAGCTTGTTCATGTGAGGTATTTCTTTCAGTAGGTTCAAATTTCTGACTGTTATAAATTAAAATTTTTAAAAATTGTTTTGTTTATATTATAATCAACTTTGAATATTTTAACTTTCCACTATTCAAAGTGAGGAATTATTATTGCCTTTTTCCTATTATTATTCTTCAATCCATCTACCAATGTCTATTTGCCACACCATGGCTCAGGTTTGGTAGGATGTGTATAATATGCTGTTAGTCTAAGCCTTTTCTGCTTTATGATTGACTTCAAACAATGAAAACTAGCAAGTACTTCTTGATGTATTATATAGTGCAGAATCAAGATTTGTATTTGAGGCCACAGCAGTGAAACACTCTAACACACTGCAACTCTCCTAGAAAGTTTCAAAGATTGCTGAGAACGTGGAAGGCATTTCTTTACAGAAACAACTCTAGAGTTACTCACAGAGCTGTCGATGAGAAGTCTGATGCCAATCTGATCGTTCCTTTCTGAGCAAAGATTCATTCTCTTTGAATAATTGTGTCAAATCATGACTTCTCTGTAATATTTGACTCCCTGGGGTTCCTTCTACCTGATTAATCTCCCCAGTATTCGGAAATTCTTTTTGGTTAAACAACTCTATATATGGGGCTGGAGCAGTGGCTCAGCAGTTACAGCATTTGCCTGGCACATCCAAGTACATGGGTTTGAACCCCAGGACCATGTACACAAGGAAGTGTCAGAGCAACAAAAGCCACATGAAAAACTGAATAAAACTGATTCTCTCTCTCTCTCTCTCTCTAACTGTCCTTCTCTCTTAAAAAAGCAAAAAGAACTGTGCATACACCTGTAAAACTTTGTAGGGTAGGTGTAGAAAATAGATGAACTTATTTATTCCATGCAAGAGAATAATCAGTAGCATAAGACCTAAGGAAAAATATCCAAAATAGGGAATCACAAGACACTATTTCTATTTATTTAATTAATATTTTAATATGAAATCACATTGTTTAAACCTATAGCACTATAAATTGAAAATATAGCACCAATATTCTAAAATAGCTTTGTCCTCAAAAGAATATAAACGGGACTGGAGCAGTGGCTTGGCGGTTATAGTGCTTGCCCGGCGTGCGCAAGTACACGAGTTCAAACTCCAGTACCCATGAACACAACTAAATGTCAGAGCAACTAAAGACATGTGAAAAACTCAACAAAAATTGATTCTTTGTCTCTTTCTCTCTCTCACTGTCCTCTCTTAAAAAAAAAAAAAGAGTATAAACACATGCATAGATAGTAATCACTTCTGCTGCTAATCTGATTCTTGTGATTTTTCCTAGAGGGTATACTTCTCTGCCATATGTAAAATTATGTTAGTCTGGTTTTAAATGTTCTAATTAGCATGGTAAACATGTTTTAAAAGCCTTTTAATTCACATATTTAAACTTACTTTTTTAAAAATTTAGAAACCCCTTTTATGGTAGGAATCTGATAATTAATACAGACACTGTTTTGTTGGAAAACGTGTCATTAATTCTGCATTCTGAAAAATATTAACAGAGAGAACACTCTATTGAGTTCTGAAATCTTTATTTTCATGGAAAGACCATACTGGTAAATAGATAAGAGTAATAATGTCTAGCTGGAAAGGAAATTTTAAGACACCAGGTTCAAGTGATGGTCCACCAGTTGTGTGCGGAAGTGGGTGCCTGTGGTTTTCCAGATCTGAGTGCCTACTCCAAGGGACCATCACGGGGTACTCGGCACATGGCTGGGGTGTGGTGAGGTGTACATGCTGGAGTCCCCAGCCAAATGGATTGCACGTCCTGTCACTTTTAAACAATGGCCTTCTTGTGGCTAATGTTCTACATTACCAATGTGACCACATGCAGTTCCTGTTTTGGGTTTTGATTTTTCAAAGCCAAAATGTTAAGTTTAGGATAAGAACACTTTAAACTCAAAGTATAAAAAAAATTACTAGATAGCTCTTATATCTTCTAAATTATTTGGTATAATACCAATATAGCTATGAAACTATCTTAAAGTCACAACATTTTCTTATATGTATATAGGAGAAGCAAAAGTTAAAGAATTTATAAAGATACCACTTTATGTATATGTAACCTAAATAAATTATATGTTTTACTCACAACAGGTTATGTAGGTAATTGCATTTATCTGTTGATAGAGAACTCTGTGCGTGTTGAGAGGTAGATGCTGTATGTAATTAATTTATACTATTCAGACAAAATGTATCATATAAGTACTAGAAAAATATGCCGAAGTATTCACAGTTAATATTTTTCATTACTAGAATTAAGAAAAAATTTGTTTATTTTAATTGAACCCTGTGTAATCTTCAGTTTGTGTTACTTTTTACACTAGAGTGTACATATGAACATAAACACATGTAAACACACACACACCACAAAGTATAGCTTCTTTTTCCAAACAGCAACTTTTTGAAAATATCAAATACCTCTATCACAGATCTATTTGATGGTTTACTCAAATACATTAAAAATATGTGAAATTTTCATAGCAATATATTTTGACTCAAATATTTTTTTTAGAGAGGACCAGTGAGAGAGAGAAAAACAAAGAATCAATTTTATGTTTAGTTTTTCATGTGGCTTTTGTTGCTCCAACACCTCATTGTGTACGTGGTGCTGGGGTTCAAACCCGGTCCTCGTGAATGCCAGGCTCGCGCCCTAATCACTGAGCCAATGCTCCAAAACCCTGACTCAAACATTTTAAAATGATAAAGATCTTTGCTTTCAGGAATATTTTTAAAGTTTAATTTTTATCCCCAAAACAATATTTGGGTACCAAATTATACTATGCGTTGAATGCAGAAGATAATTTTGATGAAGAATTGCATTTTTTAAAAATCCCTTTTAAAATGCTTCCATATTTTTATGCATTGAAGCTCACACAATTTTGTGCACACATTCGAATCTGGTTATTAGTTACATTTAATTATCGCACCATGCGGAGGCAGTTAAAGATATGGAATTAGCATTAATAAAAATTAAAATATATTGTATTAATTACTAAAAGGTTTTAATTACTATTAATTAATTATTACCTACATCAGTCACTTTTGAGCATCTGTGACTCGTCTGCTGCATGCAACATTTGGGTCGCTTATGAAT
This sequence comes from Aplodontia rufa, assembly GCA_004027875.1. Classification (NCBI taxonomy): domain Eukaryota; kingdom Metazoa; phylum Chordata; class Mammalia; order Rodentia; family Aplodontiidae; genus Aplodontia; species Aplodontia rufa. Next base: position 66,180 of record PVKS010005665.1, read on the forward strand.
CAAGGGGCTGTGCGACGGCAGGGTCCCAGTCACTTTTGAAGGTGGAGCTGGGCATGCAGAACCTGTGGCTGTGGCTGACAGGTCCTCACATCTCTGCTTTTATGCTTTGCTTCCCGTATTTGAAGACGAATCCATCTACAGAAATCCCATATCCAGGGTGAAACTTTTACAAAGATAGACAGTTTGCCTTGATGTTCTTAATTTATTATGACAAAAATGAAAAATAAATTCATATTTTATGACAAATTATTTCTGATGATAAAAAGAAAAGAATGCATGGAAATGCTTTTGTTCACATGAATTTTAAACACATGCTTGTGATCAAAACAATTTTTGAATAAAATTGAACATTGGTATAAGGTCGGTCTGGAGGTTCAGATTGGAGCTGCTGATGTTAGAAGCTGATTTTCTTACTAAACTTTATCTCTCTATTAGTTCTCTCCTTAATCCAGTATTCAAATAATTTGCTTTAAACTCCTACATTATAACTTCTTCCACCACTGCCTTTCTCTTATATACCAACTCTATCTTCTATTTTATTAAAATTAACCTTTTCTTTAATAATCATCTCCATAGTTTCTGGTTATTGTTATTTCAAAATATGCGTTTTAAAAAATAAACCATTAAGCTGAAATCATACTAAAATGTACTGATGAAAACCATGACTTTCCTTGTCCACTTTTATTACTTTGTGAGTCTTAAGTAATTCAGAAATCTAAAATGAGAAGCCACTCTTCATGACTTGAGATCATCATCCTTGTAATATTAAATGCTTATATTTTATCTGAGTAAAATTGCATGATTTGTATCAGTGTTATATAAATATGTACACTTGCACACACAGAGAATATTATTTACGTTTCCTCTCTATATAATCCATGTCACTTATCTCTCAATATATTAGAATATTTATTACAATTTTAAAAATAAGGGCTGGTATGTGGGCTCAGTGATAGAGTGTTTGCCTGGTTTGTGTGACACCCTGGATTTAATTCCCAGCACCTCAAAAAATATATATATATAGTAGCAACATCAAATAAAACAAAATAAAAATTCATCAAAGTAAAATTTAAGATAAGACATATCTTCTGAAGCATAAATGCAAAAATAGTATTTGAGAAATTAGTGCTCTCTGAATACATTATCCACAGATATGTAATATTAGCATTTTAAAATATAGCCATCAGGTATCCATCAAGTGCCAGACACTATGTTAAACACTTTTACTGTTTCTAACTTTCCTCATATAGGAATCCATTTACCGTTAATTTTAGTTGAGATTGATTTAGGCTTAAACTTTCCATGTTAATCTTGTTCAGCTGTGGCTAGTACACACAGCTTCCCGGAGAAAATGAGAACTTATTTATGTAGAATGTAGCAATTAGTGCATATTACTACATAGTATTAAATATTAGAATACCAGAAAGACTTTAAAATCTCTATCACTTTATATACTTGCTTATTTACTGTTTTTTTAAAATAATGCTGTACACAAGTGTCATTTAAATATAGAAAGACATCAGGCCATACTTGCAAAGCTAATGTGTCATTACATCACTAAAGAAATGATGGACATGACATATCATAAGGTCCAGGCATCCTGCACACTGTGAACATTCTTAGGAATCAGACAACAGAGTAGCACTAAGAAGGTCCAGCTTTGGGTTGATGTGTATATGTCACTACAGAAGCTGGGGCAGTGTTCTCCGGCTTTCTAACAGATGTTTAAATTTATAGCATGTTTTGATTTATTTGATTAAAAAAGGAAATAAATGTAGGTAAGGAAAATGTTAAGACCTAATCATCTGGGCTGGGTATGTAGCTTAGTTGTAGAGCGCTTGGAACATTAAGAAACCTTGAAATGCCAAAACATTACTAAGCAAGAAAGATGAAACAGGCGGTTTTGCCATACCAGATCTAAAACTATACTATAGAGCTGTAGTAACAAAGACAGCGTGGTACTGGAATCAAGACAGGAAAGAAGACCAATGGAATAGAATAGAAGATCCTGAAACAAACCCTCAAATCTTTAAACATCTGATTTTTGACAAAGGGGGGCAAAATATTACATGGAGGAGAGACAGCCTCTTCAACAAATGGTGCTGGACAAACTGGACAGCCACTTGCAGAATGTTGAAATTAGACCCAAATCTTTCTCCTTGCACAAGAATCAAATCAAAATGGATCAAGGATCTAGGAATTAAACCAGCTACCTTGCAACCAATGGAAGACAAATTAGATACAACACTTTAGCATTTGGGACTAGGCAAAGACTTTTTCAACATGTCTCCTAAAGTGAAGGAAGTAAAGTCAAAAATCAGTGAATGGAAGGCCATAAAGCTAAAAAGCTTTGGCACTGCCAAGGAAACAATCAAAAGAGTCAAGAGGTTTCCTATGGAAATGGAGAGAATCATGGGCTGTGAATCCTCTGACAGGGGCCTCATATCCAGAATCTACAAAATCCACAAAATCCTCAAATCCTCAACTACAAAAACACAAACAACCCAATTAATAAATGGATCAAAGAGCTAAGTAGAAACTTCTCAACAGAGGACATTGATCAAGCCAATGAATACATGAGAAAGTGCTCTAAATCACTAGTGATCAGAGAAATGCAAATGAAAACTACATTACGATATCACCTCACTCCAGTCAGAATGGCAAAAATGAACAATAATAGATGCTGGAGGGGCTGTGGAGAGATAGGCACACTAGCACACTGTTGGTGGAGCTGCAGACTGGTACAGCCCCTCTGGAAAGCAGTGTGGAGAATCCTCAAAAAACTAGGAATGAGTCCATGATATGATCCTGCTATTCCTCTTCTGGGTATTTTTCCAGGGGATTTAGAATCAGCACATTACAGCAACACAGCAATATCACTGGATGAATGGATCCAAAAACTGTGGTACATATGTATAGCATGGAGTTTTACTCAGCAATTAGAAACAATGATGTTGAAGCCTTTGAAGGTAAATGGATGGCTATGGATGAAATTATGCTGAGTGAAGTCAGCATAACCCAGAGATCCAAGGGTCGAATGTTTCCACTCATCTGTGGAGGCTGTAACTAGATCCTGGCCATTGAGAAAGGAGGTCTATTATCATGTGTTAAATCCGGATAAGTTGTAATGTTATACAACCTAATACATTTTTAGAAATGTTTTGGGAAGGGGAGGGGAGGGATAAGAGTGGGTAATTGGGGGGGCGCTCTTGGCAGTAAATCTAATCTTCAGAATCTATATTCATATGATATTATTTCATTAAAAACTTATATGATTTGCAACAAATAAATTTCTCCATGAAAAAAGAAAATAGTAAACAAAATCAAATATCTAGATGTTTGTGTGTGTGTGAGAGAGAGACAGAGGGAGAGAGAGAAAGGGAGAGTGAAAGTATTGATAAAATATATTTAAGGATAATGTTGGATGTAGCTTTGCTCATGTGTCACTGTTCTGTCCTGTGTTAACTGTCTATTGTGACTTCAAAAACATTATCTCACAGTTTTGAGGTCAAGAATGTGCACGGGAGTGGCTGACTCTTGTTTTGATTCAGATGTCTCCTGGGTCTGTAGTCAAGCCACAGTCCTGAGCTATAGTCTTCCAAGTATTAGCTAAAGCTGAGAGTTCTGGTTCTCAGCTCATTCAATTGGTTCTTGGGAACCTGAATTTCTCTCTAGTTAAGTCCCTTTGTAGGGTTCTTGAAGGGTAGCTCTTGGTAATCCCAGTGGGAATTGTCCAAGAATGAAAGAAAGTCAGAAAATTTGAATTTGGAACTGATGCACAATCACCTCCACCATATATTATTGCTTACGCAGAACACCACTACACTAAGGTATGACTATCAAGAGGTGCTTTGGTTAGCATATGGGCACTGACTTCCATGCACTGCAGACATGGAACTCCTAAAGTCACCAGTCATGGGCTGCTTGTCACTGAGTGCTCAACCCCAGTGACAGTTCTGGACACAATGAAAGAATACATCTCCTTCCTACCTGTGCTCCAGTGAAAATCTTAACTCCTCCATTGTTTAAAAATTGTGGTAATTGAAACAGGGAAGATGAAGTTACACAATGTCACAGATTGACCCGTAGATTGACATTGCTATAATATTTAAAATTCATATTTTGTCTGATATATGTTTATCATGGCCAAAATCCAAGTTTCCTGACTATAATCCTAATGTGTCTTCCCCAACAGCATCTTGGAATTTAGTATGTTGCTAATATTTTGTTCAATCCTAATAAACCATGCACTTATGTAATATTGAATCAGGACAAATTCCTGGAATAATAGTTGGCTGATTTCCTTAAGTATTTATTGTTGTCACGATTCTTGATTCAGGCCCTCTTTGTTTTAACCTTGTTTTCTTATAACTTCTGTGGACTGGTAGTAGTGCCTTTGACAATTAAAATCTGATCTAGTAAATTACATCTTCAGTGTTCACCAGTGGCTCCACCAGGTCAGAAACTTAACACTAAATAATACAAGCTATATACAAATCTTCAAAGTCCTGGACGTTTATATAAGGAAAGAGATGACAGGTAGGGAGAGAGAATGAGAGAGAGAGTAGAGGATGACAGAGAAAACATGCATTTTTTGTTTTTTACTGGTGCATCAAAATTATATCTAAAAGTGGGATTCATTATGTCAGTCATATATACACACAACATAGATTGATCAATCTCATTCCCCAATACCTTTCCTCCCCCAATATTGCTCTACTTTACCAATCTTCCTCCTATTATTATTAGTTATTTTAATTAGTGCCTTGTAAATAAATATTTATTATAAAAATGCATATGTATATGAGATTCATTGTGGGGCCATGGTCCGTGAGCATAGCATGATTTCATGGGTGTTGTAAAGGACTCCAGCTGGAATACTCTTGGCATTGATAGATAAATTTCAGTAGGTGGGCATAAGACAGGGTTTGATCAAGGATTCAGAAAGTTCTGTTGTTTGAGCAGGACACATTTCTTCAAAGAATACAAGGCAGGTATAGGTAATGAAAAAATAAGTTCTCTGCAAAAGTTTTTCTCAATAATGATTTACAGTTTATACTCCAAAGACGGGTGTGTGCATTTCATAGCAGTTTAAGAAAAGAAACAAGAGTGCCAAACAAACAATCAGCTTTTAAGATGCAGTGGAGACCAGGTCCATAGTTTTTAAACCAAAGAGAAATTGAAGCATTTTTGTACTATTAGATTGTGAGCACACACGCGCATGCACACAGAAGTTTAGCTCTGCCTTGGGTTTCTGTGAGCAGGAACTTGTGGAAAAAATCTAGTAATGAGTTACATACATGTTGGGAGATTGTTTTCTACCAGGTCAGAGCAGAGAGGGTTAACAGGTAAAACAACACCAAGGCCTTCAGGACCAGGATGCCATTACAGTAAATGAGGTAATACTGTTTTGCTGAGACCGGGAAAGAGGAGGCTTAGAAAGGATGAACTCAAGCTGGAGCCAAGTCTAAATTAATTAACTCCAGCGACTCTGAAATTCTATTGTAGAAAAGCACTGACTGGAGCTAGGGTTAAGCTGGTGTACCTCATACAGGGAGGAGAGTGAGAAGTTAATACCTAGCTGGGCAGGATGCACATTGGCCAAGCAACAATATCAGATAACTGGGTCAAATACAATTCACAAACAGTTACCATTATTTAAAGTCCTCTCTGATTGGAAAAACCTAATTCAGAAATAAATTCACAAACACTAAAACTTTTGCAGAATTTACTTAAGTTGAATAAGGAAAGCTTGAAGTAACCAGGCATTCCTGTTCATTACATGTATTCTATCAAGTCTTCAACTAATAATTATTTTTTAATTTTTTTAAGTTTTTCAAAATTAAAAAAAAATCTATTGGATTATCATCTCTCATGTCTAAGATGGAGGAAGAAGTAAGCTTTTACTTTCTGAGAGTGTTAAATGAGATGAAAAAATATGAAACCCAAATCTGCCCATTGACCAGTGAACATTCTTTCTCCTTTGGTTGTGGCTTTGCAGAGATGTGAACATCTGCTGTCAGGCACTAAAATATAAGTCATATATGAGCTGGAGTGGTGGCCACGTAGTTATGGCGCTTGCCAGGCAAGCATGAGGATGCAGGTTCGAAGCACCAATGAAGTGTCCAAGCAACAAAAGGCACATGAAAAACTAAATAAAATTGATTCTTCTCTCTCTCTCTCTCTCTCTCACTGTCCCTCTCTCTTTAAAAAAAAAATAAAATAGAAATCATATACAAGTGAATAATAAGAATTTTATCCAGAGAAAGGGGATAAAATTGTTCATGGAATCTACGAAATTCCAAATTATTTTTCTGTGAAGTCATCAATGCATCCATGCCTTGGTCCTCTAAATCAAATTTCCTTATCATTGATGTTCAGTAAAATGATGATTTCACTTGCATGAGTTTAACTTCCTCTGCTATAAGCTGTATATAAAGAGTTCTACAAAAATCCATATGAATGTATTAGGGAGGAAGAATTAAAAAGTTATTGTCCAGTTCTATCTGACACCAGATTGACACCTAGAAACCCTTTTTTCTCCACACACTTCGTCTGCCTTTCCCCCATATGGGGGTTACCACAGGAAAATAACATACTTTCTATGTAATTTTTATATCTCTGAATTTACCATCAGCCTTTCATTAGCTTTTTTATGTACAGTGGGGTTCAAACCCTGTCATGTGAACTTTTCTACTTTCAAATTATCCTGAAGAAAAGAAGTCATCAAGCTGCCAAGCCTAGCTGCCAAACAAACCCTTACAATCAGAAAAGGTGAACCGTCCTGATAAATCCTGGTAGTCAAATTTTGCCGTGCTTAGCTTTCTGCGGCATTAGGAATGACTGATAATTAGTGAAGGGGAGAAATGAAAAGGTTTCACTGAAACCTCTATTAATTTGTTTACACATTTGGTAGCTATGTTACCCATCAACATCCACAGGGAATCTCATCCGGAGTCACCCTAGGTACCGAAATCCTTCACAAAATAATTTTGCAGAATTTTGATTAGGATTGCATTGAACTCATAGATAAGTTGAAAGAAACTGACTCCTCGATAGTAACAGTTCTTACCTAAGACTCATTACCTAATCTAAGAACATTTTCTGATGTATTTGAAATCATCTTCTGGTTACTTGTAAAATCTAATATAATGTAAATGCTACGTAAATAGTGGTTACACTATATTGTTTAAGTAACAATGATGATTTAAAAAAAGATCTGTACAGTTTCAGTACAGACACATTATTTTCCCAATATTTTCTATTCTGTTTGTTGAATCTACATATAGGGGGCCTGAAGGGACAGAGGGCTGCTTATCTATTGCAAAATAAATTACAAATGGGTGCAAATGTCCTCTGCTCACTAGGGTACAGCACATGCACTGAGGAATCCAATCTCAGGGCACAAGGATGCTGGTGGGAGCACACAGCCAAAAAAGTTAAAAGTTCAATTCACAGGAAAATACTTATAGCTCTGTGGCCACTGGGCATCAGGTGAGAATTGCATTAATGTAATTACGGCTGGTCATAGAAACGAATTCAAGAAAATGCCTCGAGATCCTCTATGGGCAGTTAAGATATCAATATGCAAACTCATTAAAGAATGAATCAGAAGCAATTGATCAACACATATATAAACATGTGTGTGTGTGCGTGTGTGTAGATATACGCATATGACCCCAAGTGATCCATCCCATTACATGAAAGTCATTTTCCTGCCAGCAGACTGCCTAGGAAAGTTTGTTCTCAATCAATTTTGGTTGATCTGAGGATGCACTCAAGTTGTTTATGTCCAAAAACTTTTTCATTATTTAGAGCTTCACTTATATATTCATTAGGATAAGAAGAGTTAACATTATTTGTTATCATTAAAAATTTATCCTTTATGTTTAAAATGTTACTCCATATTTTTAAAAAGTGAAATAATACATAAATTGAAAAGGTAGTTTATTTGTCAAAATGAAAAATGCATCTTGGTACGGTCCTAAAAAGAGATATTTTGACATAGACAAGAAAGGCTGGTCAGTAGCTTAGCTCCTTCTTACCTCCGCACCTCTCTACAGCCAGACTGCCCTAAGACACCAAAGCCTGAACTCAGCTTAGCGGAACAGACAACGTCATGACCAGTGTTGGAGTTAGCTCCTAAATTGGTGTAACTGAAACTCTCTGGTATCCCTAGGGTGTGCCTGCTGTCTCTAGACTAAACATATGTGTCTTTTAAATCACTTAGGAAAGGATGTTAGGAAATAACTATAGTCGCTAAAGGGCCATAGGTGGTTTTAACGTAATATCTTAATCCATTCCCAAATTCTAATTGATTTTCAAATGCATCACAATGAGTTAAGATATTTAGTTTTGATGACATATTATGCAGTATAGGTCATAGAAGAAATCCTGAATATTCTTGGCAGAAAAGATGGTCTTCTATTTTATTTTCTAAAAAACAACATGTTTTATCTCTGATTTTAAAAATATTGTTTTTGTTATATTCTTATTAGCCCAGTGAAAATAAAATACTGGTTTTCAAAGGATTTGCATATTACTTTCACTTTAAAGTTATGTCTTGAATTTTCCCATGTGTTGTTATTATTTGTACTTGATTAACAATCATTTATTATGATCAGAGTCCCCTTTGGTACTGCTGAGGGTCTAAACACAATGTCTGCAAAATGACACTAGCATCATTATATCAGAAAACTATCAAATGTGGTGGATGAATGTAATTATTTTATGAAATAATGAACATATTTGTCATTTAGCTGACCAGATTGGTTGCCTTAATTTAATGATCTGCTAGGACTAATGCACTTCATCCTGTAGAACGCCATAAGGAAACTTTTATGACTTTTGGTTTAGAATTTTGTCTGGTAATGTGTTTTGTTAATTATAAAATATATTGCTATATTTACTTCAAAAAGTCCTAAAACAGTTGAATGTTAAACACATACAATGTTCAAGTCTGTAAATGAAGGCAGCATTTTAATTCTTTTGAGTTACAAACCCTTTAAGAGGCTAATAAAATGCCATAGAAATCCCCAAGGTAGATCACACAATTATTAAGTTAGTTCTAGGAGTTTTCTTCTTTTACATATTCATTTTTTTCTGGTTGAGAATTGAGAATTCTGCCTTATCTGTCTGCTTGTTAAAGAGGGTAAAACTTGCCAACTGGAACAGGATCCAAGGAACATGCTTCAGCTCTTGCCAGCTCCACACATCTCCAGGCACATTCATGAGGTAAAGTGGCAAAGTCAGATTTTCCCAGCCACCGATAGAATATAGCCATACCTGATGTAGCTTCCATCTTTATGTTACCAGACATTTTAAAAAGCAGGGCTTAGTGCCACCTCTTGGAGTAATAGCGGGCTGCTAGGCTTCCTAGCTTTAGGAAATTTCTCAGCTCCACCTCCCCCTACCTGCATAGAGACAAAGAAATGAACAATTAATTCTCTGTCTCCTAAGTGTCCATTATTTGGGAAAGAAAGTGTCAATACTTCTCACTGGGTTACATGGACTAATCTTGCCTGGGATACAACATATGAATAAATTACAGAATTATGTGTGCCCAAGAGCACTTTGGAAGAAACTCTTGAGCAAATATCCTTCTTATCAAAAGGAGAGGGGTATCAATCTGTTCTTATCAACTACAAATTCCATGGTAATATTGTATGCGCAATGTTGAAAACAATCCAAAGGACACAATGTCAACACTTGATATTCTCTAGGTATCTTTATTCCTCTCCCCCAAAGTGTTTTCACCAGGACAAAGGGAATCCATGCGCCTCAGCGTTACTGGTCATTTTACCTTCTCTCCACTTTCAAATGTATTAACTGCTTGTCCCCACAAAGACTGACTGAAAGGCGTTCTGTCCCAGAGTGATTAGATTTCATGGTCATATGCCTATTGCGATTATCGCACCTTTTCACTTAGCCAAAAATGTCTTTCAGGATTCACCAGCACACTCAATCTGTTGATTCTCTTTCCCCAAACACACCCAACACTATTAAACACTATTTTTTCCCCAAACCTTTTGATGCATCTTTTTTAAGACTGTATTTTAAAGCCAGAATTTCTTCTAGGAAATTCCAGATTAACTTAAATAATTGCATTAATTACTAAGATCCCATATTATTTCTTAATTGTATAAATACTTGTTTTGTGTGTAAATGCATGTGTGAGTTATATATAGATGTGTGAATTTCCTGAAAACCTGTTTTTGTTTTAAACACAACCAAACATTAAGTTACCGATGTCCAATGGGGCTCTTCCCTTGAAGACAGTTAAGGCAATCCCTTCTCTACAAATTGCCAGGTCCTACTATCATGAAGTTTCAGTCCCTCCAGATCCACATGTCACTTAGGTGAGTTCAGAACTGGATTCTCCCAGTAGCGACCACAAAACTCAATGCCTATTAAGTATTATGGTTTCTTAAGATCTAAACGATTCAGAGGTGACACGACCACTGCCATCTTTCTGACTTTGCTACTGTTTTCTGCCTCTCCATCAGTTTCTTTTTCTGCCTTCCCTTCTCCCTCTTTTTTGCTCCTGTTTCACCTTCCTTGACCTTTACCATTTCCCCAAATCAGAGCTGTTTGCAAAACCACTCCCCTTATGCACAGGGGCTTCCTACAGGGGCCACTCCCATTAGGTTCTCTACTCCCTCTTGAGCTTCTTAGTACATTCAGGGTCTTATGTCGTGATGCTATAGTTTATCAATTTATGAGATGTTAAATCCTACAACAACTACAAATGGTATCAATAAAAGAATATCATAACACATCAGTTTAGTGTTCTGCAGCAACAGGGTTATGTGAGCCTCATCACTACTGAGCCTGATTGACTTATAGTCTAAGTGAGGCCCAACTTTGCAAGTGTCTGACTTCAACAAAAAGTTAAGAAAAATGATTAAAAATTTGGGATCCTGATCAGCATTTTAAATTAATTAAAATTATTTGCATATTCAACTACTTTCCTGGTTCTCTCCACTCATATAATATAGTTGAACTTAATAGATCTCTTTGGGGAAATACATATTTGACTGGGGTATTTGTATGTGTGTGTGTACGTATATGCATGCATATATATATAATTAAACTATGTGTCCTGAAGTTGATTATTTTGTCATCCAACCAGTTAGACATTATATTAAATGACATTAATTTCAACATATAGTCTCCCAAATTTAAGTTAGAAATTCTTCATGCAAGCGTAATGAATTATGGAAATCTAGATATACCACAGGCATTTTCAGCTAGAACACAAACAAGCAACTTGTTCACTTAAACATACTACCCTATTAAAGCATGTAGTTTCATTTAATCTTTACTTCATTACACCAAAAAGTTTTGAATGCAATTATTTCATATGTATGTATCAGAAAAGTAATTATTTTAATCCAGGAAACTATTCTCAGGGGATTTTCACTAACGATAAATAATAGCTAAAGAAGATGATAATAATGGTTTTATTGAGACAGATCAAGTTTTTAAATAAAACTCTCAAGAAGTAAACATTTTATAGTTCTCCATGTTCTTTTTCCAACAAGTTGGTAAGCAGAGAAAATAGGAAGCATCAACAGCTCTGTGTTCTTGAGAAGTCACTAAATTAATCTGCATATCTTAACCTTTTGAATCCACAATCATTTAAGACTAAAATTGGAAAAATTATACAGGAAGTTCTCTTTTATGTGATTATTAGTTTTTCCCATAATTCCTGAAATTAATTATATTAATTTGAATTCTCTAACTTTTCTAAATTCTCTAATACATGAATTAAACTAAAAGCTACCCCTCAAAACACTATTTGAAAACTGTTTAAATTTGAATTCAAGGTATACATAGGTAGATATTTTGCTTCTGCAAACAGCATTGTGTAAGAAAAATATGACGAGTAAATCAAAGACAATGGTTTGGACGGTGAGATGCATTAAATAAAGACATAAACTAATGTGTGTTGAGAATATCCTTCATTCTACGGATGATTCAGTTTCACTCAGTAGAGTTGCTTCTTGCTTTTCATTCATTTTATTAAAATTAGTCAAATAACTCGGCATGGTAGTGCACATCTGTAATCCCAGCAAATTGGGGCGCTGAGGCAGGCAGATCACAAGTTCAAAGCCAGCCTTAGCAACTTAGTGAGACCTGGGCAACTTAGTAAGACCCTGTTCAAGATAAATAATAAAACACTGGGGATATAGCTCAGTGGTTAAGTGCCCCTGAGTTCAATCCCCAGTACAAAAAATAAATTAGTCTCTCTCTACCCACCCACTCTCTCTATATATAGTTGCGTGTGTGTGTGTATACATATGCATATGTGTGTGTGTATATATATATATTCAAAGGAAGTTTCAGTACAAATTAAAGGCTTTGTAATTCTAGTAGAAATGATATAATGATTATTTAATAAATTTGAGAATTTGTCTTCTCTAAAATTTGCAATCCAACTAGACAAAATTGCATTTGTTTATAAACAGTATTTCTACATTAAAAAAAGGATTTTACAGGTGCTGGACCAGTGGCTCAACGGTAACGGTGCTTGCATGGCATGAGCAAGTACGTGGGTTCAAACCCCAGCACCCACGTACACAACTAAGTGTCGGAGCAACGAGGGCCATGTGAAAAACTCAATAAAGATTAATTCTCTCTGTCTCTCCCTGTCTCTCTCACTGTCCTTCTCTCTTAAAAAAAAAAAAAAAAAGATTTTACTTCTAAAATCCTTTCATACACAGATATGTAACAAAATTTGTGTTATATTTTTGTCTCACAAGCACAGAAAAATATTGATTTTTTAGCAAGATTTGAACTCTTGAGTGAGATTTTCCATGTATAGACTACTCAGACTTAAACACTTTGGAAATTTCATAAGTTAAAGAAAGATATTGATTGTGATTTCTTTGCAAAATGTATCAATCAAGGGGCATATGGGATTGCGTAGGTAAAATTAACAAAGCAACTTCCTAGTGAGTGACTATGTATAAAAATTTGATATCATAAGAAATAAAATATTTTGACTTAAAAATCTAGAGCGTAGGGAAATGATTAGGTATAATAGAATAAGCATGAAAAAGTAATACCAAATATTTAAAGCCTAATGAATGTAAGGACAAAGAATATGAGGTGCAGTAGAATTGCATGTTCAAGATATAATCAGAATTTTCTTAAGAATATAGGGATTCTTTCTGTAAAACTTGAAAATAGCAGAATTTCTTAACTGTTGCAAATCATGCAAGTAAAGGTGAATACTTATAAATATGAACTTTGGATCATTACATAGTCTATTAAATTTGATTTCTTATTACTTATTATTAAATAAACTGTGTGAAATGAAAATATAGTAATAAATTGTATACATTGGACAAAATTGAAATTATTCCTTACGCTACGAAAATAATGATTTATTTTATGAGCAACCTCAAAGTTTTACTAAGGCAGATGAATTACCTGGAAAAGTTGTGTCCTCCTAAAAATGAATAATTATTACCATTCCTGGAATGGATGTGAACAAAACTGAGGAAGGCTTCATTACTGGCCAATAAAATGTGTTAAGATCAAGTCTAATAAATGGCAATGAAAATCAAAGAAAGGGACAGGTAAAAAGGCAGTGTCCAAAGATAACATTTAGCTCCTGTTAGCAAACGGGATGAGTAGAGTACAACTAAATCTTTATAATTGTAAAATGAAAATATCACTGATTTCATTTGATTTGTTCATGATATGTAAATGACTCCAGTGATAAGAAACCCAAAATTATTATTGTCTTTGAAAGGCAGAAAAATTAGCAGAGGCCTTGGGAATTTGCGTGGATTGATTTCCTTTAGATCACTGATGACAAAATTATGAACTGGGACAAAAACATAAGTACATATAATAATTATATGTGTACATATATGATCTGCACATTGAAATCTACCAGAAAAAATGGCCTACTTTTTCTGAGTATGGTTAATATTTTTGAATTACTTAAATATTCAGCACAAAATATATATGCATAATAATTCAATACTGTGCCACAGTTCAAGTAGCTCTTTTTAGATGTTATTAATGTTGCTGGAATTTTTTACATTTTAAACATTATTAAACTCTAAAGAGAATCTTTAATTTTGAAATGAGATTAAAATATTTAGTAGCTGTGTGGTAATTGAGATTAAACAAAACCTCCCACTTCGCAGCACAGGCGTTTATTAAGATAATTGTCTAATTGTTGAAGTAAACATATAAATATGAGCATTTCTTTCATCCCTGTGTTCTCAAATCACATCATCGTATATCATTTTTCATCCTTTGCTTTCATGACTTTACCCAGATTGCAGGGGAAAATAATCATTCCTGGGCTATTTCCCTGTCATTATTTATTAAATGCATAATCTTTTCACTGAGGAATTAAGTGGTAAAAGATACTTTACACCACTGGTAGATAAAAGGAGCCAAGTACGAATTGCTATTATTCATTATCAAGTTTTTGTTGTTGTTGTGGTCTGGTCTTTCTGAACTTGGACTTGCTCTTACTTTACTGAAACCATACACCAACAACAGCGAGATGGCTGATAGGCGAGAGGCTAAAAAGTTCAGTCTGTCGGGAGCGGGATTCATTTCAACCCATCAGTGTTGTTATTCTGCTAAGTGGTGACATAATCCCAAATTCACGTTCCCAAGAGGTTGGCTCTGGGGATCGCTCCCATTTGCTGACTTTACTGCAAAAGAATGCCAGCTTTTGCCATAATTGAGGAAAAAGGTTTTCAGGCCAGATTATCATTTCTGAAATGGATCACATAACATATCTCAAAGTGTTAGCTATAAACTCAGCCTTCTGCCCACAGATTGTCTTCTTTTCAAAGGAATAAATACATGTTTAAAAAAATCTGTTTCATGCGGATACCATATTTTGAACTCATTTGTGTTACATTTCAATAATTCTGTTTCTCTAAAATAAAACACTTTAGGCAAAAATTTCCTTATTCACTATTTAATATAGGGAGGGAAAGAAAAAAACTGGAAATAACATTTATGGTTCTACCCAAATATTATAGGATCATCAAAAAAAAAATGAGGTAAAGCTCTGTATATGTTCCATAACATTATAAAGACTACATGACTTATTTTTAAAGTTAACAAATCAAACTGAAGTAGAATATGTAGTATTGGTGTATTTGTAGGAAAAAATTGTATGTACTTGTATACAATAGACACACAATTATCCACATGTATGAATGGACAGATATAAAGTGCATGGTAAAAATGATAAAACGAATAACATTCATTTCTGAGGGAAGCAGAGTTGATTTTAATTTTTACTTCATAACCTTACGAAATCTTTGACTATTTTAGCCTGATGCACTTTTATAATTTTTGAGATACACTGAGTAACTGGTTTTATGTTGTTTTTTACAAATTAGAATTTTCTTAATATTCATATTAAAGCATTACTAAATGCAATATATATTCTATGCTATGTATTCTTTATTCCATCTTGATGCACAGTAAGTAGATTTTGCTAAATGTGGTGTTCGTTCGATGGGTGCCCACAGCCACTAAGGAATGTCAGTGACAAACAGAAGGGAGGGTCCTGAATGCTAGGTAATGATAGGAAAAGCCTGCCAGGGGCTACAGTGGAGACGTAAGACAGGCCAAGGTTTGACAGTGTCTTTCAGATATTTGGGGTGAGTGAAAACCCAAAACACATTTGGTCAAGTTCTATATTTCAAGATAAACTTTACCCATATGTTTTTGATTCGTTTACATGTCATTCATTGAACCAACATTCTGAGTTATTTGATGCATAAGTAGATTTTTTGTGCTATAATTGTATGTGTTACACATGATACAATGCATACTAATTTAGAGCAGAATTCATGTTTGGCCGCGTTCAAGATTGCAGGCACATATTCAGTTCACTGTGCTTGAACTGAGGCGTTATGTGACTGAGTCAAACTACAGTTGAGATTTACATTTTGCTCTAGCCTTATTATTTGCATGTTTCTTTTCTTTTTAAAATTGAATTGAGTTTTAACTAGAACATAAAAACATAAAGCTCATACATATTAATGTAGATGTGATGTTTCAATACACATATATTTTATACCATGTTTAAATCAGATTAATCATATGTATTGCCTCAAACATTTACCATTTTTAGTTTTCCTGTACCAAAGTTTTCCCATGTCAAATTAGCATGATAAAGTTTTACCTTGATGATTTTCAGAACCTGTAAAATTGATGAATGGAATTTGTGACTATTAAATGCGGTAGAGGTCATGGTGTCATGGTTCAAACATGCACTGGAAATGCGTTCTGACAGATGTCTTGTAGTAGATTTTTCAGCCGAGAAGCAGACTTGCAGAATTTCCAAGATCAATGTCGTCTCTATGAGTAGATTCACCAATACATAGTTGTATCCATAGTTGTTGTCGTGCTAAGAATTAATTGAAATTTCCCTTTTGATTTTTAATATTTCTCATTACCTCTTTGAATCTCTTTGGGAAATAAAACTAAATTATCTTTCGTTGCATTTAAAAGTTAAATTCAGAGAGTTCTTGTTTTTGTTTGCTGTATATAGTGAGAGAGCTTTTCTCCATTTGTAAATACAGACTTTGACTTCCGATTTTCCCATGGCCCCAGTGGCACTTTTTAAATGGCATATATTTATTTTACTGTGTCAAAAAATGTGTAAACAAATTTCTCATTTCAGTTTTATGGGCAAAGTACTTCATCTGCACTTAAAGTTTTCCTAGAAATACAATAGTAAAATTCACAATTTCTGTTTCCTGAAGTCCATGTTCCTCTTTCTGGCCTTGGCTTCCTATTTCTAAAATTGCAACTTTCAGATTTTTGGTTGGATATTATGAAGCGGTATCCCTGGGATGAATTCATCATGTAGTTTCTGAAATTGTCAAATGGAAATACAGATAAAAACCACCTAAAATGCAAAAATCTTTAAATTAGACTATACCTAAATTATTGTATATAGGATAAAGATGATGAGAATGAATTATAAGTCACTTTATTATCAACTTAATTGGCTTTTGAAGGATGTACTTTTGGTGCTGAAAATTGAAATAAATTAAATTTTCAATGATATTGAAAGTGTTATTAGATGGTATATTCTAATGATACCGATGATGTGAACTGGAAACTAAATTGCTGACTTATGACTATTTCAAGGTTACATATTAAATGTGAAGCAGAGGCTGTTTGCATACCAATTTACCTACAAAACAGATATATTCAAATGCTTGATGATCTGTGCTACTGAATAGAAGTCCGTGTGCATTACTCCTCCAAATGCATGCAGTAGGCAGACTATACTGGTTGAAGAAAATAGAAATACAACTCAGATGTAAACAGAAAGAAGCTGTATTGGAAAGGTCCTGCGGTGGCCGTGGCCTCCCCTCCCAAGGGAGCCTCTATTTC